>PISX010007590.1:0-87936 GCA_004024625.1 Mellivora capensis | reverse complement strand
TTTCCGGAGGACACTCTGACCTTAAACGTGCATGGCCTTTGACCTAGCAGTCCCACTTCTAGGAACTTACCCTAAGGAAGTAGCCAGCAATGCACACAGACATTGGCACAAGGATGCTCGCCAAGCCACAGCATTTATGATCGTTAAAAAATGAAAAACAAAATCACTGTGACAACCTCCATGTCCAGGCCCAGGGACCAGTGAGTAAATGCTTCACAGCCGTGAGCTGGAATACTAAGCACCCGTTAAAAGTCACACAGAATATTTGCCGAGTTAAGGAAACTCTCGATGTTGCCAAGAACCCAGCTACATGCACTGTGTGTGGCTACCTTCTTTTCATTTGGCAACAGATGAGTATATAGCAGATTTCTGCTGCCTGTCTTTTGCTAAGAGAACAAGAAAAACAATATTCCAGGGTGCCTGGGTGGCTCAGTGGGTTAAAGCCTCTGCCGTGGGCTCAGGTCATGATCTCAGGGTCCTAGGATCAAGCCCTGCATTGGGCTCTCTGCTCAGCAGGGAACCTGCTTCCTCCTCTCTCTCTGCCTGCCTCTCTGCCTACTTGTGATCTCTCTCTCTGTCAAATAAATAAATAAAATCTTTAAAAAAAAAAAAAAAAAAGGAAAGCAATATTCCAAGCTAATTAAAAAATAATAATGATTTCCTTTCCGGGTGGTAGAGTTAAGGATAACTTGGGTTTCCCTCATGCTTGTTTTCTAAATGGTCTGCATCGATCACGTGTTACTTTAAAGATTTTTTTTTTTAAATTTATTTATTTGACAGGACACCTGGGTGGCTCAGTTGGTTAAGCGGCTTTCTTCGGCTCAGGTCATGATCCCAGAGTCCTGGGATCGAGTCCTTGCTCGGCGGGGAGCCTGCTTCTCCCTCTGCCTCTGCCTGCCACTCTGTCTGCCTGTGCTCGCACGCTCTCTCTCTCCCTCTCTCTCTGACAAAAAATAATTTTAAAAAAAATTTAAAATTTATTTATTTGACAGAGATTACAAGTAGGCAGAGAGGCAGGCAGAGAGAGAGAGAGAGAGAGAGAGGAGGAAGGAGGCTCCCTGCTGAGCAGAGAGCCCGATGCGGGGCTGGATCCCAGGACCCTGGGACCACGACCTGAGCCGAAGGCAGAGGCTTTAACCCACTGAGCCACCCAGGCACCCCGATCACGTGTTATTTTAAAAAAGAAAAAAAAGGCAAGGAGGAGGAAGTACTGTTGCAATGGGCAGAACTGGGGTCTGGCTCCTTCACTAATGGGCTGTATGAACAAGCCACAGGGTGACTTTGGGAGCCGCCCTTGCTCGTCTGTACAAGGAGGATATCAGGGACGTTCACAGCCAAGAAGACAGTATCTGCTTGGGTCTTCGCATGCATCATCTCATTTCCCACTCACAAAAGCCCTTTCAGGTAGAGACCCATTTTCCAGATGCAGAAACTGACTCCATGCCGGCCCAGAGGCTTCTGTGCACCATCCAAGCCCTACCACCAGCCACCCCAAGAGAATGCCACTCCAGTTAACCTTGTGGGATTGGCTGGGAGTGGGGGTTTGGGTGGGACCCTGGGAGAAAACTGCCCCCCCCCCCCAAGTCCCCAACCTTTCTCCCTGCAAACTGCAGGGAACTCTGGGAATCCCACGGGAATAAGGCCCTGCAGGTGGGTCCCCAGCTGCTCAGCCTTCCCTGGGGAGCTGCCATATCCAGGGCAGGGGTGACTCATGCAAGGGCAGGGCTAGAAAGGAACAGTGACGTCCTATGTAGAAACTGAGACCCATGGAGAGAGAGGTCAGGAGTGTGGCCCACCTTATGCGAACCATGGAAGGGCAGCCACAAGGGACTGCCAGACCTGCTAGAGCACCAAGGAAAAGAATTTCAGAGCAGACGATATAGGCAAGCACTCAGTAAAACCACCCAAGCCCAGAGGCAAAGGCCATGTTACGTCTACTGATCCCCAGGGCTTCCTTAAGTCAGGCTGGGGGCCTAGGAAGAGGTGCTGACTGTGGACCGGGTCAGAGAGCCACGATGACCCTGAGAGCCATGAGGTGCATCAGGGGAGGGGCACAGAGCCATCTGGCCACCCCCACCCTAGGGGAAGGGTCACCCAGCAAGAGCACTAGGGGCTGAGTCCCATTCTGTCCGAGGGCCTAGCTGGACACCCCACGGAGCCTCGAGGGCCGCCGAGAACCTTGTGCAGGAGCTCACTGCCTGAGGGGGAGTGGCCCACCCGAGACCACCAGACACAACCTCGGTCAGGGCGGGACACCCAGGGAAAGAGCTTGGCCCCTTCACTGATGAGGTGCGAACTACAGTAACTTGCCCCTACCCCTCAGACTCTGTGACCCCCGTGTCGAAGTCCTGTCCGCTGGTTCTCAGGGGCCCCGTGTTGCTTGGAGGGGAATTCACAGAGGGTGGGGGTGGCGGGGGTGTGTCACGGAGTCTGGAACAGGGGTGCATGAGCAGGGCAGTGAGGGGGCGCTGACAGCCACAGGGGTGGGCTGAGAAAGAGCAGAAGGGGGTCCCTGGGGTGGGAGGAGCCCCATGGGCCATCACTGTGCAAGGGTCCTGGCTGTGAGCCCAAAGCAGCTCCAGCCACTCTCAGAATCCAAAGCTGGGAGTTAAAGGGTCACCAGACCTGAGTAAGGGAGGGCTCACCGGCTTGCAAGGTATGACATGCACTGGACAGAGATGGGGGAAGAGCCCCTGCTCCCCTCAGAAGCTGGGGGTGGGGAACACGGCCTCCTTCCCCCACCCTGACCTTCTCCTCTAAGGGACCCCGCACCTTAGCTCATAGAGGTCCTGAACACCTGCTTCTCTCGGCAGGGAGTGGCCCTCACTGCCTGGCACCCAAGGGTCCAACTCAAGCCCTCAGGGACGCTGGCTCGCAAAGACCCCCTGAGGGATAGGTGGCAACAGAATCTCTTGGGAGCCCTTATTCAAGATGCACATTCCTTCTGGAATTCCATAGGAGTGATGTTGCATAACCCGGAAAACATCCCAAGAACCAACGAACTGGTTACCGTGGTGAGTTGTATATTAGGTTAATTTAGTATCAATTTTAAAATTACCCCAGGGGCGCCTGGGTGGCTCAGTTGGTTAAGCCACTGCCTTCAGCTCAGGTCATGATCCCAGGGTCCTGGGATCTAGTCCCGCATCAGGCTCCCTGCTCCATGGGGAGTCTGCTCCCTCTGACCTTCTCCCTTCTCATGCTCTCTCTGTCTCTCCCTCAAATAAATAAAATCTTTTAAAATTTAAAAAAAAAAAAATCCCGGAAATGTACAGTGCTGGGCCCTACCCGAGAGTCTGACTCAGTAAGCCAGACAACCTGCACGTGATACATGCCCTAGGTAATTATGGTTCCCGGACAGGACTGGAAACACTCAACCCTGGGACCCCGGTGTCCATATAATGCTGGGCCTGAAAGTCACACATCCTCCCGTCAATCTCTTCTTCATTTTACACATGCAGAAACTGAGGCCCAGAGCAGGGAAAAGACCCAAAGCCCTTGCAGGATCCTACTGGAATTCTAACAATCCCTCCCTAAGAGCAGGGTTTGCTACAGGGAGGGTCACTGAGAGGCAAAGTCCCTTGGTGGTTCTGCTCAGGTAGGTGGAGTGACCCTACCTTTTAGCAGATACGGGAGGGGCGACTGGGAACCTTTCCTGTCTGACTGCCCTGCACAAAGTTCACAGAGCAAAGGCATCCACCATCTCCCCACCTGGGCCTGAAGGAATCAGAAAGCCAGAGGAGACGGTGATTTTTTTTTTAATTGTTATTTTTTAAATACGAATTATTTCCAGCCGGAAGGCAGAGGGATGGGGGCCGTTGGAGGCCTCGGGCCGCGGGCACCCAGCCAGCCTCATAAATGTCTGGCAGCTGGAGGGAGACTCAGCTCATTGCTATCGAAATGAGCTCGTTTCTGCTAATTTCCCTAGCTCACCAACTGATGTATCCAGTGTGTTCCTGAATCCCTAAAGACATTCCCTAAGCCACCCTCCAGGGATCTGCCAAAAGTCATGGAGTGTAGGCAGAACTTCAGGGTGGCCTCAGTTTCCCCAACCAAAGTGTTGTCAGAAGAAAAGGGAGCAAAGATAGTTCATTCAACTGTAGCTAGGTCAACGGCAGTTCAGGTCAACCATTCCCCACAGGGCCGCTCATTCCTGCGGGTGAAGGGGGAAACAAGAGGCCAGTACGGTCTCATGGCCATGCTCAGAAAAACCCTTACCACTTACCAAGCACCCCCCACGTTCCCTAGGACAGGACTAGGCACCTGGGATAGATTCTCTCTTTTCATTTACCCAAAGAAACAAGCCAACAGGGCATTATCACTCTGATTTTAGAGACGAAGAAACCAAGACTCAGAGAGGTTATGGAACGTGTCCAAAGTCACACAGCTAGTGAATGGTAAGGCCCTCCTCTAAAGCCAGTAATCCGTGAAGCAAAAAGGCCAGGCACGGCAGGGAGGACGCTCACCCCGCAAACACACCATCTGGGCAGGGTGTGCGAAGGCTCCCCCTTATGGGGTTTTCAGAGAGGAGGGCACACATCCACTTGCCACCCCAGGCTGGGGTGACTAGGGAAGGCTTCCTGGATGAGCCCCTCCATTCATGCCCAGGGCTTCTGAAGCTTGAATCAGGCAGTGAGTCACGCCACCCCGGCTGAACGTCTACCTCCCTGGGGCCAGGGTTGGCCGGGGGCACTGCAGCCCAGAGGAGTGGCCAGAGAGAACCCAAGGAGTCAGAGCCACAGTGCACCCCGTGGGCAGGGACCTCCTCACAGCTGGGGTTCATCTTCCCACCTTGGGGGTGGCCAGCTGTCTGACTTACCAGCTGCTAAGTCAGCGCTAATAGATTCCCAGGCTGGAATAGAATGCAGCCGTGAAAAAGAATGTTTATGAAGAGTGTTAATGACACGGGAAAATATTTACATAATGCTGTGGGGGTAAGGCAGGATACAAAATTGTATTTTGTTAACGGAAAAGAAAATTTAAACAGAATAGGCCAAATATTAACAGTGATTATCTCTGGAGGATAGGATTATGGCCCCTTCCTTGCGTCTCTTCGCATTTTTCTATGCTTTCCGAATTGTCCATAATGAGCCACACGTTTCTCTGGAAAACGAAAGCCAGGAGGTGTGTTTCAAGCTAACCAAAATGATGCCGCCGGCGGCCCTTCCCAAACCCCTCCCTCACCAAGGCCCCTCCACACTACACAGCCGTGTCCCCGATAGTGCCACTGCCTCTGTCTCCAGGCGAAAGACCAGGGAGCCAAACTGGGACCCACACCCTTGGCTCTCTCTGCAGGAGGTCCTGCCAGGAGCCATCTGGGGCCCCGGGAAGATGGACACACGATGCCAGAGACACTCACTGGCCACCTCCAGTGTCCTCAAGTCTTCCAGGTTGAGTGATCCACACCTGGGTCCTGTCTGCCGCCAAGTGAGGGTCTCCAGTCCCCATAGGAGCACCTGCATGGCTTCGAAGGCGCCACGTAAGTACGCCCCACAGCCACTGTCCGTGACCTTGCTCCAAATGAGGAGACCTGCTCCCTCCACATTCCAGCCCCGCTTGGGAATCTGTCCTCTGCACCCACAGGCAGCCAAAGCCCCACATGGAACTGCTCCCTGGGAAAGCAGGGAGGCCGGGAAACGTTGGTAGGCGTAGGGGTGGCCACGCGGGAAAGCGATTCTAATCCAACGGGCCTTGAGGAAGGCGGCAAAGAAAACGTCACCTTCCACGGCACAGCGTCACAACGAACACACACACATGCAGCAGGAGACCCGGGCAGAGAGGGAGCTGAGCAAGGTGGCTGTGTTGTCCTGAACTTGCTGGATGGCGGGGACACTCGCTTCATGCGCCACCCCACCCATGTTCACGGGGGTCACACAAACCGCACTCGGAGCCCGAGGCTGGCCTCGTCCCCCTGCCCCACACGTCCAGCTGCGTCCTCGCCAACCTCTCCCGCGTGACCTCCCCTGGCGCCATGGTCCTCTCTGCCCCACCCCCACCCCCCGCCAAGAATGAGAGCTCTTGGAGGGCAGGGGCTGTTGTATTTATCCAGGCCCCGGCTGGGGGTAGAAAACATCGTCTCTCAGTTACATTTTTCTACAGAATTGAATAGGTTTCAAAGAGCCGCCCTCCTTGTGCAAGACGAGGAGAATTCTGCGGACGGACGGTGCTCGTGGCTACATCCCAACCTGAATGTACTTGATACCAGTGAACTAGACAATTAAGAATGGTCACAATGGTAAGTTTTCTGTTACGTGTATTTTAGCACGATTTAAAAAACAAAAAACAAAAAAAACATTCTTTTAATACCAAAAGCGCAAGCGCCCTAGGCCTCTCCTAAGTGGGGTCTTGGCCCCCGCCTCCCCAACCACTCAGCCTCCTTCTGGGCCATGGCCGGTTTCAGAAAGGGGGAGGCTGCCCCCCTCACTTCCTTCCGTGTTTATCCAGAGGAGTTCTGGGAAGCAGAGGCTCAGCCCAGGCCGCTGGGGCCCAGCTCCAAGGCTCAGGGCCTGCCACAGGGGCCTTTTTCCACCTACCCAGGCCCATAGCTGGCACTGGCCAACTTCCTGGCTCACTTGCTTTTTTTCCCCCTCAAGTCATTATAAACCTGTTTACCTTTGAGCTGCACAGGGCCTAGGCTCCAGGCAAATGATCTTAAGTGTCAGCTAAGGAGAGGAGCAGAAGGAAAGAGGGGACCCTTATGGGGAAAGATGGGACTCCACTCCCTCAACAAAATCTTTCTTCCTCCAATTCAATACCCATTTACTAAGTGCCTCGCCGTGCCAAGCACCACCATTGGATGTGGACAAGTACCAAGCTAGCGGTGAGATGGCCCAGCAGACCCCTCGCTCGTTCTTATGCAGACGTGAACCACTACCTGAGTCTTTGCCACGAGGTGCTAGAGGATGGGGTGACACGCTCTGCTGTGGGGGGCAAGGCAAGCTCCGATATGGGGTGGCATGTGAGCTGGACCTTGGGAAGGAATAGGAGGAGTTGGCCAGGTGGGCAAAAACAGCCCGGCGGGGCGTTCCCAGCAGAGGGAACGGCTAGGCGAGGGGGCCGTCAAAGAGCCTGGCACGTGGCAGGCTAAGGCAGGGCCTGTGTGCCAGGCCGAACTTCCACTGGCAGGTGACAGGGAGCTGTGGGAGGATGCTGAAGTGGGGAAGGTGGCAAATGGGGCCAGGCTCCCTGCCTCTCGCAAACACATTCCTGGGCCCAACACAGGGCAGGGTACGCTGTGGGGTACGTTCCTCTTAGTCTCCGGTGCATGCCTTTCCAGGTCTGTGCACATGGGGAGCTGGGGGCCCAGGCCAATGAGCCTTCCATTCACCTGGGGTGCTTTCAAAAAGGTGGAGGGGTGCAAAAGAGACTCAGACTACGTTGGTCTGGAGCAGGACCCAGGCATCAGAATTTTCCAGAGCCGACCACATGATTCTAATGGGCTCTGCTCTTGGCGGCACCCTTATGAGGCCCTGGCAAGACGTTGCCTCCAAACACCTTTTGTGAGTGCTGTACTCCTCAGGCTTGAAAAACGTTAAGCCTTTAGCGTCAGCCTCACTTGACTTTAATTCTTAGCTCCCCACCTTATAGATGTGTGACCTGGATAGTGCCATCAGGCAAAACTCAACATGCCCCTTAGAATTTGAATTTCAGGTACACAACAAACAACTTTTCCCCAAACACAACGTGGGACGTGCTTCCGCTAAAACTTGTTGCTGCTGTTGATCTGAAATTCAGCTGTAACTGGATAGCCTGTATTTTTTTTTTAAGATTTTATTTATTTAACAGAGAGAGATGACAAGTAGGCAGAGAGGCAGGCAGAGAGAGGGGGAAGCAGGCTCCCTGCTGAGCAGAGAGCCCAAAGCGGGCTCGATCCCAGGACCCCAAGATCATGACCCAAGCCAAAGGCAGAGGCTTTAACCCACTGAGCCACCCAGGCGCCCCAAGGATAGCCTGTATTTTTATTTGCTCAATCCGGCAACCCCTAGACTTAGGGCTACTCAATGTTTCTGGGTCTCAACTACCCCATTCGGATCAGGGAAATCACCCAGGTGGAGGAAGGCAGTGGGGTGCTTGGCATAAAGCCAGCACAAGCGGGCATGAGTCCTTCCTTCTCAAAAGCTTGTTTCAGCAGAGATTTCTTTTCTCCCATTTTGAAAGTTTTCAACCATACCCCCAAAGTAGAAAGACTAGAGACTCCCATCTATATCCAAGTAGTGGGTGCTGTTGCTTGTCCCACCCGGGGCTCCTTTAATCCCCGGCTACGGGGAGGTTGGGGCCACGAATGGCTCCCAGATGCCCCTTATGGGGAACAGTGTCCTGGTCAGGCGTTTAGAGCCCCCCCCAACATGGGGGTATGTGTGCGTATGTGTTCACACACATGGTGTGTTGACGGCCAATGACCGATGTGGGAACAGAAGGCTGACCCCTTGGCTTGCGGTGCAGTGCCGGCTCCAGAGCTCCCTATGGGCGAGCCCGAGGCTGGCCTCCAGGCTTGCTGCCCTGTCCTGCCTCCCTCATGCCCTTCTCCTGAGAACATGCCTCCCTGTAAGCCATGTGTGTCCACAACCCCCTCGCAGGTTCTGCTTCTAAGAACCCAACCTAAGCTGACTCTCACTCAGATTCAACAATTACCAATATAGCTTCATTGAGCCTCTTTTATTTAGTTATTTGCTTGTTTTGGCGGAAGTACCTCATATCATTTCCCCTACATCCTTCATTATGCATCTCCAAAAAAATGGGGGCAGTCTGGTTTTGACTTCCCTCCCTGACTTCCCTCCCAAAGGGGAAGGCTCTTGTGGGGGAAAGAGCTTTAAGTGTCAGCAGTGCCAAGGGACAGGGACCAGAGGCCAACCGGGCGGGCACCAGGGCAGCCGCTCTGGCCCCAGCCCAGCCCTGGACTATGGCACGGCTTTGGTGGCCAGCAAGCCATGGTCACCCCAGGTCCCACCTCTTTTGTGTGGATCAAGAGCTCTGGGACAGTGTCCCAGCATCCTCTTGGGGATCCTGCCAGGGTCTAAGTTTCTATCCTTAAAGGAAAGGATGGCATCAAAGCCAACCCAGCTGCGGCTCTCCACTGGCCAAAGCCCCTGCCCGCCCTTCTGCCTGGAGCCCAGGTATTCCCACCGACCAGGAGGCCCAGGTGTGACGGCCCACACTCACCCAGGCCAAGGAGCCTGCTGTGGAGAGAGGCAGTATGGATGGGTAAAAGGACGCACAGCTTTTTTTTTTTACCTTAATGGTTGTAAAATACACATTAATATGAAATTAGCCACCATTTAACCATCGTTCAACGTACAGTTCAGTGGCAATGAGTCCACTCAGATCAGGTACAGATTGTGTACCACGTTGTTCAGCCATCACCACTATCGAGTCCCTGGCCATTTTCCTCACCCCAACAGAAAACCCGTGCCCATCAGCAGCCCTGGTCCAACAGCTATTGAGCTCAGAGAAAACTTGGGTCCTTCACTTGCTCCATGTGTGATTCTGGTAGAGAAGTGAAACCTCTCTGAGTCTCAGTTTCTTCATCTGTAGAATGGGAGAACTCAGAGAGGTACCAGGAATATCAAAGCAAACAGGCATTAAAAGCCGAGCTGCTCCTGGCACTATCCAACCAAGGCCAGGCTAGGTCCTCGATAGCCGATGGACCTGCCACCTCTCCCTTCCCTCTCCCCACTGCTTGTACCCTTCAGGTTTCTGGGCCGTCTGCAGTGCTAAGGGGAGAGGAGGCTGCTTCGCTCTCCTCAAGGCAGAGCAACTGGAACGAGCACTAATGGGTTCCAGTGTTTTCCTCAGCCATGCCCAGACCCGGTTCCAAACCAAAGAGTTACAAAGGCCTTTAAACTCCACACTTGGGGTGAGGTCAGCCAAAACCCGCATTTCCAAGCACAGTGCTTTTATACTTTGAAAACAGCCAAACGTGAACTGGCCACTTCTGAGGGTCATAGCGCCTGGCAGCTTCATGGCTTGCCAGCACTAATGGCTGCCTCCCCAGCCTCTCCCTCCCTCCCAGCTGTGGAGTCATCTCCCGCTGGGCTGTCTTGCTGCACTGTCTTTCCCCATCCGAATCGGGGTGGGGAGGGGGGGTGAGGGACTGGATTTGAGAACAGGAGACCCATCCCCTGGTCAGGGTCAGCCCCTGTGCGACCCCAGGCACATATCCTCCCCTCTCAGTTCTGTGCAATAAGGAGAGGGTTCCCTCAGATCAGGACTCAGCTCCCTTCCAAAGCTCCCACCCCATAGTTAGTGTGAACATCTAGCTCAGAGCTGGAAGGGATCTCATCAGGTCATCTGATCCAGTTCTCTCCAACGCTTTCCGTTTCACAGACGGAGGCTGTGGCAACTCACCCAAGATGCCACATGTCTTAGTTGGAAAAATTCACACTTGAACATCTTAGAAAATGTCATGGGACAGAGGTGACATTCCTGAGAGTCCAGGAGAACAAAAAAATCTCCATTTTGCAACTCTCCCTCCGAATAATGGTACCCAACACCAAGCACCCAAGCCATTAAAATCCTGTGCTTTATATAAAGTCAATATTTAAAAACTGTGTTTCTATATATTAGTAATAATTGGAAAATTATTTACAATTTATAAAAGTACCAAGAAATGTAAACTACATTGGTAAAATTTAACAACGATGCACAAGATCTGTATTCTCTGATGAGAGAAATCAAAGACCTAAATATATGTAGAGGTATACCATATTCATTGATGGGAAGACTAAATTTTGTCAAGATGTCAGTCCTGCCCAAACTGATATATAGATTCAATACAATCCCAATCAAAATCCCAGCAGGCCTTTTTGTAGAAATCAACAACTGATGGTACAATTAACAGAAAAATGCAAATGCTTAGAATAGCCAAAACTCTGGAAAAAAACCAGTCAGGGGATTCATGCTAACCACTTTTAAAATTTACTATGGAGCCACAGTAATCAAGACAGTGTGGTATTGGTAAAAGGAAAGACAGGTAGAAAATGAAACACAGCAGAGTCCAGAAGGAGAATGTGCATAAGACCAACTGATTTTTGACAAAGGGGCCAACATGACTCAGAAGACTCAAAAGAGAAAGGGCAGTCTTTTCAACAAATGGTACTAGAATAAGTGGACTTACGCGTGCATGCGCGCGCACACACACACACACACACACACACACACAGAACCCAGGCCCTTATCTCACATCTGATACAAAAATTCACTTATCATGGATTATAAACCTAAATATAAAACCTAAAGCTACAAAATATTTGGAAGATAGGAGAAAATCTTTATGGCCATGGATTTGGCAGAGTTCTTTATACAACACAAAAAGCATGAAAAGAAACAATTAATAAACTGGACATCAGCACAATTAAAAACTTCTGTTCTTCAAAAGATCCCATTATGAAAGTGAAAAGACAAGCCACAGACTAGGAGAAAGTATCAACAAAACACATATCTTTTAAAGGACAGAGAACCAGAATATATAAAGAACTCTCAAAATTGAATAAGAAAGCAAAAGATGCAAAGATCTGAACAGACACATCAGCAAAGATATACAGATTGCAAATAAGTATATGAAAAGATGTTCAACATCATTACTCATTAGAAAAACATGAATACCACAGTGAGATACCACTACACATCTATTAGGATAACTCAAACAAAAATCGACTGACCCCACCAAGCACTGGTGAGGACACAGAGTAGTAACTGGAATTCTCTTATGCTGCTGGTGAGACTGCAAAATGGTATTACCACTTGGGAAAACAGTGGAGCAGTCTTTTATAAAGTTAAATCTTCTTTTATACCAAACACCCAGCAATCCTACTCCTAGGTATTTACCCACATGAAGTGAAAATGAACGTTTCACACAGAAACCTGACCACACATGTTTATAGACAAAAATACTGGAAATAACCCAAATGTCCATCCACGAAATAACATGACTGAATCTCAAAGCATTTTTCTGAGTTAAAGAAAAAAGTACAAAAGGCTACCTTTGTATGATTAAATTGGTAGGACATTCTGGAAAAGGCAAAACTATAGAGAAATCAGATCAGGGGTTTCCAGCAGCTGGGGGCTGGGGTTAAAGGCTGAACACAAAGGGACACCAAGGAACTTTCTGGGGATGACGGAAATGTTCTGTATCTTAACTGTGTGGCAGCGGTTACATTAACTGTCAAAATTCCTAGAACAGTACACTTTCAAAAGTTTTACTGTACACAGATTATATCTTCATAAACCAAAACAAACACTAAGCCCTGTGCAGCCCCATGAGGGCTTGTCTTGTTTCTGCAACCAGTCTGTGAACTCATGGACAGAATGAGGGGGTGATTCCACCCAGAGAAGGGTAGCGACTTGTCCAAGGACACAAGCTCTGACATCAGCCAGATCTGGGTTCAAAGCCCACTTCTGCCACTAATTAACCTGTTGTCCCCTGGGGCAAATGACTTTGTCCCTGTGAGCCTCAGTCTGCTCATACAAAAAACGGGATACGTAGTCATACAACCTACCTTACTGAAAGGTCATAAGGAACTCAAGAAACATGTACTGTGTATGCCAAGTTTTACCCTCAAATTTTGGCCATTATTATTACTATTTCTACGACAATTGTTATTTCTATGAAAGAGGACTGAATTTCAGGGAATGGCTCCAAACCATGTCTTCCTACACGAGGTGGGCTAGGTCAGGGACCAGGGCTACTAGTTTCCTGGTCACACCCCTGAGGGACAGAGGCAGACCCATGTCCTGTCTAGAAGGCATTCACATAGTCTGCTCAGGGACAAGAGATAAACTCAAAGCCAAGTTGAATCCTGACAAGGGAACAGTATGGAGGTGAAAACCACTGACTGTTGAGAAAAAAGAAAAAAAAAAAAGAAGCCACTGTGGGCTGCCCAATCCCTGAAGGCTTCCTGGAAAAGGAAGGCTTTTGGTCAGCCTCAAAGGGCAAATCAGATGTGATTAAATCAAAGGAAAGGAGCTCTCAGGAAGGGGAGAACCAAAAGATCCCTCCAGCCCTTACGTCTCCCCCACCCAAGCCCTGGCAAAAAGCAGCAAGCAGCCCGCAGCCTTGGCACTGCCTTCCAAGCAACAGCCTGGGGCCAAGGGGAGGTGCAGGCATGACAGCAGAAGGTCCAGGCACCATGCGTCAGCCGGGTACCCACATGCGTCCCCACATCTGGGCAGGAGGGTCCGACGGAGGGCTGGCCCAGAATGTTGGGCTTTCACTTTCCCCTCTCCTTTTTTGTTTTTTTCTCCATGGACCTGAATTTGGGTTTGTCTGGGGAGTGTTTTCTTAAGCCCAAGTGTTTTTCCTGCAGCCGAGGCCCGCCCCCTCCTGCCCCTCCTGGGCCGTGGCTCAGTGAAACTGCCTAGCTCTAGAAGGAGGGCCGCCTTTGATGCGCACCCCTCTGCAGACATCAATGTCGCTGTGTGCACGGCCCCTTTAATAAGTTATTTCCGTGGAAAACCCTGGTAACTCGGTCATGAATCAAGCCTATAAACACCTCAAACCCATCAAAGCACCCAAGAAAGGGAGGGGGTGGGCGGGCAGAGAAAATCTCTTACGGTAACTCACACACTGCTCCCTCAGAAGGGCTCGGCTGCTCTGTTGTCAGAGGCCCCCCTAGGGCAGAGCCAGCCCACCCAAACAACGACAGGTCACCCCGATGTCCAAGGAGCTGAGTCCCCAAAGGACACTGCCTGTCTGTGTGTCCAAGGGATGCCGCGAGAGTCCTAGCCTGACGCACGGCAAGATTTACAGCCCAGAGCAGCAAACCTGGCCAGCGGCTCCCAGGGCCCAGGAATGTAATAGTTTGGCTACCGGTGAAAGGCCCAGTTTATTGGAAACATACTTCTTTTCCAATGTTTGGTTTCCTTTCACTCTTTTCTCCTTTTTGTTTTTCCCAGCATCCACTGCCCAGGCCCTTCGGGAAGGGCAGGGAGCTAAAAATACTACCCTAGGGATGAAGCGGGGAGGTAGGGTGTGCGGCCCTGAATCCACTGGGAGCTGTGCCAGGCAAAGTCAGACACCACCCCTCTCTGGTCTCATCTGTAAAATGGGTGGGATGAACTGAGTGTTCATTCTAGAAGGGTACAACAGCCAGGCAGCAAATGGAATAAAGCTGACCTCGCGTAATGCACAGCTCAGTGATCCCACTCCCAGCTAGATGTCCTCATGTCCCCAGAAAGGCTTGTCCGAGAATCCTTACTGTCACGACATGGGTAGGAGCCCCAAACTGGGAACTACCCAGGTGCCTATCGGTAGTCAGATGGCTACGTCAGCCTAGGAGAGCCATGGTGTGGGACCGTGGGGTACTATGCAGCAATGAATGATCGACCACAGACATTCACAGCAATACAGAGAGCTTCGAGAACATTCTGCCACGTTAAAGAGCCCACAGGCTCTGTGGGTGGGTGCCTACCAGAAGCAAGGGGGTAGAGGACGGTGTTCAAAAGGTACAAGATTCCGGTCAGAAGATAAATATCCCGGGGGGATATAATGTACAACACTGTTAATGTTCCTGGATTGTGTACTTCAGAGTCACGAAGGGAGTAGACCTTAAAAGTTCTCATCGCAAGAAAAAAAAATTGTCACTAGGTGTTTATGAATGTTAGCTAAATTTATGCACTAACCGTTTCATAATAAATCCATATACCAAGTCATGCTGTATACCTCAAACTAATACAATGGCAGACATCAATTACACCTCAATCAAACAAAGGAAAAAAAGAAGAGCCCAGAGTATAGGTTTCCATCTGCACCAGCTTCAGAAAGAGGAAGATGAGCCTGTGGTATTCCAAGTCAGAACAGAGCTCGGGTACCTACGCGGAGGGGGCGGGGCGGTGGGAAATGATTAGAAAGGCACATAAAAGGGGGGTTTTGAGGTCACATTATGTTTCTTCATCTGGGCGATAGTAACACAAACACGTTCAGTCCGGAAAACCTGTTCCCTTGTGATGTATGTGGTTTTCTGCATATATATACATCAATAAAAAGTTTACATTAAACAAATAAAACTCTATACTCTTGGGCCATACAAACCCATCCTCGAAGGATACAGTCAAATCCATCCGTCAGAAGTATTCCTGGGGCACCCAGCCGTGGCTCACCCCAGAGAAAAGTCTGACCGTCCCTGAAGTGGCATTCAAGGCCCTGCCGTGGGCCTCACCTCCTACCGCCCTGCCAGGGTCACTCCCATTCCCAGAGAAGCATCTTCACACGGCCTTGCCTTTGCCCAGCAGGCCCCGAGACCTGGGATGCCCTTTCCCCTGTGGCCTGGTGAAACCCTCTGTCTGACCTTCGCCCCAGCTCCACTCCCAGCATCCCCTGCAGCTGCCCTGGGCAGCTGCCATCTCCCAGCCTGCAATGCTCCCTTAGGAAGGAGCAATCACCGTAACTGCCTCGCTAGGAAGTGATATTCTCCCCCACCCCCCATCCTTCCAATTAGATTTTAAGTTTCCTGAGAAGGCCCTACCTTGGGGACCTTGTCCTTCACGCAATCCTATCCCGCATGCTGAGACTCGGTTACCAAGTCACCTCATGACCATTTATGGAAAATCAAATGCACGCCAGGCACCCTACGTGCAGGGCCTCTGTGGGGTCTGTGAGGTGTTGCCAGGCCCGCTTGTGAGAAGTGGAGTAAGGCTGCAAAAGGGAGGCTAAATAATGTACACAGCAGTCTGGCCCCCAAAGCTGGGCTTTCCACCCCTGCCCTGCAGGGTCCCCGAGCAGCCCATCACCCATACACCTGACTCCACACCTGACCTCCAAGTCCAGAAGCAGGCCTGGGCAGAGCTGAGTGGAATGTGTTACTTTTTACTCACACCAAGGGAGGCGTCCCAGCAACGAGGGTAGGGCTCAGGTGGGGCTGCCTCCAGCTGCTGGAGAAGGGGCCTTACTGCAGAAGCTGGAAGTTACGCCCACCTCGTGGAGGAGCTCGTCAGACGTCTGCTCGCCTCTAGCTGACTGACTTGGAGCAAATCATTCTCACCACGTCCCACACTCAGTTTTCTTACTCGAAAACTGGGAGTTAGACCACCAGTTTTAAGACGCCTTGAGCACCCATCCCCGGGAGTGATGGAGTATAGGCTGGGGGCCCAGCTATGGATAAGGCTCCCGCCTTGAGGGGAAGATGGCCTGGATGCTCTAAGTCCCTCTAGACCTGGGTTCTTAGCCCTGGAGGCATATCAGAGTCACCTGAGGAATTTTTTTTTTTTTAATCCTGATGGTGGGTCCCTCCGCAACCACTCCAGAATGGGTCTGAGCCTTTTAGAAACTCTTCAGGGCACCCTAATGTGCAAAGAGAATTGAGAACCAATGAGTCAGACCAATGGACTCATTTTACAGATGGAGAAGCCAAACGGAAGCAGTCTGAGACCACCTAGAGATGTGGGACAGAGCCAGGACTGGGAGCTGGGTTTCCTGGCCCCCCAAGCCAGGTAGGGCACTACCATTAAACTCAAGAGGAAACCCCTGGGGCTCTCTCCAGCCTTTGTCCTGTGTGGGGCAGGGCAGGCAGCTAAGACAGAGCTGGGCAGCCTGGTAGGAGGAGCTGGGCCCTCTTTGCCATCCTCAGCTCCTCTCTCAGGTCTAAGAGCAGTGAGTGCCCCAGAGGCAGGACTCCCCCAACCCAAATCAGGGTTTCCTTGAGCCCAAGACACACACCATGAGAGAGTCTAGGGGTGTGGAGAAGCCATAGGCAACCCCATGAAATCTGTTCTGTTTTAAACCCTCTGGGGTTGGGGGCGGGAGGGGGGTTCTATGAATCACAGACACAATCCCAGTATCTACTACACACCAGGCCCTGAGCTGGGCACGAGGTCGAAAAGACCCAGGCCCTGCCCCTCAAACCCCACTCCCAATCTCTGCCCCCTGAGAGCGGCCTGGAGTCCGTGCTTTGTAAAGCGCCCCCTCTCCTCCTGGGGGTGGGTTGGAGTGACCCTCCATATCCCTCGGCCCAGCAGGGCAGAGCCTGAGGCCCAGAACAGATCTGAGCTTTGCAGAAGCCCACACAGCCACTGAGTGTAAGGCTGGGACCCCACAGGGTGACCGGGGAGCCTATTGCCTCAGCGCCGGACGGCGGCAGACCAGAGGGCCGAGGACGATGAGTAGAGACAGGCGGAGGGGTGGGGAGAGACACAGTCTGGGACTCACTGGGATACACACATCCTGATGGGCTGCTGCGGACAGCCTGTCTACAGGGGTGCCTCTGGGTGCCCCCATTTCAGCCCGTTCAGCCCAAGAGGCCAGAGCCAGAGGGAGAAGAGGCATACTCGGCCCCCGCCCCGCTCCTGACACTCCCTGCTGCCCACAGTTACCCACCACCCCCATTCCAGGCTGTGCGCGGGAGCCCACCTCCCCACCTTCTCCCCCCACCTCGCACAGAAGGCCCACCAGCCCAGTGGCTCCCAGCTCTGTCCCGTGTGGGCACAACTCTGGACGACTCCGAGAGATTAAAATGATTTCCAGGCTCCTATCTCTGAGCTCCTACCTCTCCTTTTAAAGATCAGTTGAAGTCCTGGCAATGGTTTACCTTGCAGTCTGGGGCAGTGGCTTTGATGTCTGCTCCAGACATGAGACCTCTGTTTTTCCAAACCCAGAAGCTTCTACCACAGGTGAGGGTAGCGTTGCTCCCTCGGGACAGGGCAGCCCCTGCTTTGCAGGGGTGCCACCCACAAGGCCTTCCCCTCTCCAGCTGAGGGTGCCAGGCCCTGACAGGGGTGGTGTGGGGAAAGGACCCATAAAACACCAGGAATTCTTTCCACAAAGGGCAACTGGGAAAGCGATGCATCTCCGCTTCCCTTGGCAGCCAAGGACCATGGAGGGAGAATGTTTAATATGAAAACATCTGACAAAGTACCTTCAGGATATATTTTCTGCATCAAAGAAGGCTCTTGGCAACAGCCACTCTACCCTGACAAGAAAACTTTCGAGTGTGGCTCCCGATTGTTACAGACGCCCGGGGAGAGCGTGCCAGGGGGCACAGGAGGAGGGTGAGCCACAGAGCCCGGCAGACAGATGGTTGTGATTAGGCTAGATGCAACCAAGTGCATTTTCTGGAATTTCAGGTCTCCTCCGAAAACCTGCTGGTTCTCCCAGAGATACAGGCTGCCCAAGGTGGAGTGAGGGGTAGGCGCTGGCTGCCTCTAGCTCAAGCCAAACCACCGGGGATAGGAAGAGTCCCCGCCCTCGACACAACAGCCCCCTCTCGGACACCTGCCCCCTACCCCCACCTGCATGCCACCGGTCATTCGTGTGTTCAGCCAGCAACCGTCCGATGAGCAGAGCTGTTTTGGGACCTGGTGAGAGTTGTTCATGCCAGATCTCGAGTCCCCGGGGGGAACAGATGTGCCACAGGGAGCAGGAACCGTGTCCGTCCTGCATGGTTCCAGGGCGGTGGGGGGGTGGGGGGGGGCAGAGAGGGCACCGTGCCAGACACGGGGAATCCCACAGGGGCCAGACAGCCTGAGTTCTGATCCTACTTCTACCGTTTTCTAGTGGGGTGACCTTGGGTACGTTATTCCCCCTCTCTGAGCCTCAGTTACTTCTCCTTTAATTTGGCTACTAAAAGGAGCGACCTCACAGAGTGGTTGGGAGGATTCCATGAATGAATAAAGGCATGGCACTCAGAGAGAGCCTGGCACAGAGCTCTGCATTAACTGTGATTCTCAAATATGTGTCATCATCTTATGTGTTCTCTCTCACTCTGGATCCCTTTGTCCCAGGCAAAAAAAAAAAAAAAAAAGTCATTTATTCTTTCATTCATTTATTCTATAGTGATCTCTGTCTATGGGCTAAGTCCTGTGCTGGATGCCAGACAAGGTCCAGAGCCAAGTATATCCGGGAGTTCCTCTGGCCCCAATGACCATAGTCCCTCTGTTCCAGTCCATTCCTCCAGCATTTGGAACTTGCATCAAGCTTCTCCTGTGTGTTTTTTTAAGTTCTGACCAACCAAAGGGAGGGAAAAAAGCCTTCTCTCCTTAAAAACTCCAGGGCAGGTCACCCAACTGGTGGATTCAGGACAATCTCTCTCTCAGGATTCATCTTTCCCCGTTCCCCCATCTCTCAAATATTAACATTCTAGCCACAAACAAATTCAGAACACAGGGCTACTGCACATCTGTCTGCTTTTGCACAAGCTGTTCCTTCTATCCGACAGGCTGTCTCTCTACCCTGTTGTCTTCTTGATGAACTCCTAGCCATCCTACAAAACCCAACCCAGAATCACTTTCTCCTTGATGCTCTCCCTGAACAGCCCATTCCCACCCCAACACCAAACATCCCCTGCTCCAGGTTCTGTGCTGGTGCTGAGCCTTGCCCCTATCTCCACAGCACTTGGCACAAGCAATCATTCACCATTCTCGGCTTGCTGCCTATCTTTCCTGCTAGACCATTAGCTCCTAAAGGGAAAGGTATGGGCTTTCTTCACTTTATATCACCTGCCACTGGCATGCAGTAGGTTCTTAATAAATGATCAATACATTGACTTCTCATCTCAAAGCCAACCATCAGGAAACACACCAGCCCTGAGTTCCTCTGTCAGGGACCCCAGAGGGTATAAGGCTGTGTGATCTCAGGCATGTCAGCTGCCCCCTCTGGGCCTTGGATTCTTCATCAGTCAAGTGTACCCCTACTCCAGTCCCCAAACTTTAGTGCTCTGGGGGTGGGGGGGTGCAGGACATTAAGCACCTCCCCCTGCATGGCCCTGTCCCAGGTGTGGTTTTGCTTTGGGACAATGAGGGGAAGCTCGGATACTGCAGGCCAGAAGCCTCAGCTCCCTGCATAACCCCGAGGCCCAGGAGCTGGTACCCTCTGCCTGGAACACAGCATTACCAAGGAGCCCCTTGAGATCAGTTGAGCAAACTGAGACCAAGGAGGGGAGGTGCTTGCCTGAGGTCACGTCTCTGGGGAAATCTCCAAGCCAAGCCTGGAAGCCACTCCAGCATGCTGCTCGCCATCCAACCCTGCTTCCTGGCAAACCAGGTTGGCCAGACCCCCTCCCCCGACCTGCCCCACAATTGCCTGGTCCCCTGGGACTGCTAGAATCACCTTTGTCACTGCTGCTCTTCATCCCTGCCACCTCTCCAGCCTCAAACAACCAGACCGGGAAGAATGGGTCTTTGGGTGACCTGCCCTGGAGTTTTTAAGGAGAGAAGGCTTTTTCCCTCCCTTTGGTCAAAACGTAAAAAAAAAAAAACCCACACGGGAGAGGCCTGATGCAAGTTCCAAATGCTGGCCATGTTGGAACCAGAGGTGAATGGTCCTTCTCACCACTCCCCTGCCCTAAGAAAGGGCAAGGAGTCTGGGGCCATTTCTGAATTGGACATGGCAAGCTGGTCCTGACCCGGGAGCCCAGCGTCAGTCCTGGCCCACCACCTCCAGGCCGGAGCCTGACTTGGTGGGTAGGCAGAGCAAGAATGGGCCATACCCAAAAGCCAACTCTGAATCCATGGGGATGCATCTGGGTTCAAGCCTAATTGTGCCAGGCGACCATCTGCCTTGAACCCCAGAATAAGACTTCCTGCTCTCCAAAACCAAGTGAAACCCCCTTGCAGCTAAAACTTCCCCACTCCCCACCCTCCCTCCTAAACCATGAGCTTAGCACCCCCGATCTACAGGTCATGAGCACACTGTATGTGACAGCGACATTATCTGGGCTCTGTCACCCAGGTGGGATCAGTTTGTAAAAACTGAGCTGGACAAATGACCTGTATA
Source organism: Mellivora capensis (assembly GCA_004024625.1). Classification (NCBI taxonomy): domain Eukaryota; kingdom Metazoa; phylum Chordata; class Mammalia; order Carnivora; family Mustelidae; genus Mellivora; species Mellivora capensis. Next base: position 67,241 of record PISX010007590.1, on the reverse strand, counting down.
CTCTATAGTATAATAAAGTTTTTTAAAAAATATTACCCAGGCCCTGGCCTCCCCTTGCCTCAACTCCCAACAACACCTGGTGCTTTGCTTCCTAAACTCAATTCCTTTGCTTTTCTCAGCCTCAGGCTGTTTTCACGCCCCCAGACCCTGGCACCTGCTATTTCTTCTACCTGGAACACATCAACCCAGCCCCAAACCTTGTCTCTTCTAAAGGCTCCTATTTATCCCATAAAACCCAACTTGCATATCACCTCTTCCAGAAAGTCTTCTTGGGCTGCCTCCACACCACCAAGAGTCAATCATTAATCTCTTCTTCCTCTAGACTGTGTCTTCTACTACTTCTCATTATCACTGTGTCTTCACCTGTGTGTGAGTGCCACAAGGTTAGAGACCATGTACTCTGTGTGTCTCTGAGCTCCCAGCTATAAGCACAGCGGCTGCCACGTTGTCGTGGCCACATCTACCACATGCTGTGTGCCAAGCTGTGGCTGATTCACAGGCACCATCTCATGGTGGTTAAGTGCCTGCCCCGAAGTCCCATAGCCAGGAAAGGGCATGGCTGGGACTTGAACTCAGGGCCTCGTGGTGCACAGCCACGCTCTTCAGCCGATTTTGCTGAAGAGCCTCAGCACAGGCTGAATGAACTGAACTTGGGAGAACAAGGAGCTCTAGGGTCTGTGAGACGGGAGTGTCCAAGGAGAGCATCTTGGGTCCTAGAAGGGGACAGCAGCAGGAAACAGCGCTGCCCACCAATGCTCCTCTCCCAGCTTGGGTAGGCACCAACCCCGAAGGTACTCTTCGGAGACCACGGAGGTGAAAGGGGGCAGGCGTTTGGGCAGTGTGGACCCCCTTAGGTGGGGACCTGGCTCTTCTTGCTTATGCCTCCTGTGTGGCCCTCAGCTGCTCTCCTAACCTCTCTGAGCCTCTGTTCCCAAACTCTGCCAATGTACAGAATGTAAGAATCCTGGAGAATGGACTGTGCCCTCGAGAAGCTTAAGTCTGGTAGGTAGAGGAAAGACACCCACGTGCAGCTGAGCTCCCAACCCCCCTACGTGATCCTACACAGCTCCCTTCCTTCGCTGGACACTTCCCCCTAAAAATGAGGGGCTCGCCCTCACTGGCACAGCTCTAAAGAAATAGCATGCTCTGACGACTGAGAGACCGGCACACACGTCCAAGGTCAGCGGAAGGGACTTCTCAGTCCCGATGACTGGCAGCTGACACCACACGTTGCACACAGCAGGTGCTTAATAAAGCGGTCAAACAGTTATCCATTAGGCACTAGGATACCAGAGAGGAGTCACTGGTTCCTGAAGAAGCCCGCCCAGCGCTGCAACCCCCAGGTGATGAAAGCCTGGCTTTCAAAGCAACACAGCACCTCGGGCTCTCATTCAACAGCCCAGTGCTCACTCAGCACCCAGCACAGGGCCTCATCTGGCTGCTCCTCAAAGGGCCTAATGCTCCTTGTGCAGTGCACATCCTGTTCTAGCCTAGAGCCCCCGAGAGCCGAGAGAACCCTAATCCCCTTCCTCAACCCTCCTCAGAATAGTCATGCCTATGTGGCTGGCCCTTCCTCCCGCAATTCCTTGAGTTATGGCCTAGTCTACCTTCATACTGCCAAGAAGGGGTGTCTCCCAGCCACTCACACCTTAGTATGAATTTAACCAGCTAACCTCATTGTCCTCCCCAAACTAGACTGAAACCCAAGGAACAGAAGAAGAAAGATAGAGGTATTGCCACAGGGAGGGCGCGGAAGGACAGCCTGAGGGAAGACCTTAGCTAGTCAAGGGCAGGACCCCAGGCCCTAAGTTAGGCCAGGAATCCAGAGTGTCGAGCTTCTGAAGGCACCCCTAAAGGGGGACTTCTAGGCTTTTGAGACTCTGGGTGTCAGAATCTTTCGATCTCATAGAAGCCCTGGGTTCTGCCCCTCCCGGAGCAATCTTGGTGGAGTCATTGGTCCCCTCCCAGCTTCGGGCTTCTGTTCAGCAGGGATCCTGTACCGACCGACCGAGGAGCTCCTCAACAGGTCAGACGAGTGTCCTGTCAGCCACTCTGCAGAGAGCGGCGACCAGACCCTCTCCTATCCTGCCACCCACGTCTCCTTGCCCGCCCCGGCAATGACAGCGCCTCAAAATGCCCACCATCCCCCTGACGTGGCCTCAACAACAGTACAGGAAAGTGAAGCGGAGACCTTGGAGCTGGATAAAAATAGTGCAAGGCAAACAGGAGTGGGCTCTGTCCCGGGGCTGCAGACATTCTGCTGGAGAGAGAGGCCGGGCTCTTGGGGACTCAGGGAGTCAGAAGGGGCCGGGGCAGCTGGCCGGCGTGGCCTCAGGGTAGTCTGCACCACCGGCCTCGGGGTAGTCTGCACCATCCCGCCCCGTGGTGACAAGGATGGGTGCTGAGCTCTATGCCTCTCGCCATCCCTGCACCCCATCCCCAGTTCCTAAACAGGGCCAGGCTGTCACCAGATTCTTTTGATCCTTCTCCCTTGCCCCATCCCCCACCAGGGTGTGCCTCCGGGAGGGGGCTGGGAGCCCTAGCTGGAATGCCAGGCAGGACCCTCAGGCAGGAGGGCTGGGCAGTCACCCGGCTTAGGCTCCCAGCTGGAGCCTGCCACTTACGATTCAGGAATTTGGGCAGCTGGCCCAGCAGAGAGCCTCAGTTTCCCTGTAAGACGGGGGGAATCACACCCATCTCCCTGAGGTGCGGTCAGGAGTCCAGGAGATGGAGAATGACCAGCTCTTAGCAAAGAGCTAAGTAGGGAGTGTCAGTAAGTGTCAACTGTTGTCAGCGGGGGCGTTATCTGTCCTTGGACATCAAACACCCTGGCCTGGCCCAACACATTCTGCCCTTCAGCTTTCTGACCTCACCTCCGGTCCTGCCCTTGAGCAAGCCCCACATTCCACCCCAGCCAGATGAATCCTGCCTCCATCCATGGAGGAGACCTGTCACCTCTCCAGGCCTTCCCCTCACCCTGCAGGGCCTCCCTCCCTGAGCCTGTCCTCCAGGATGACAGCTACCACAGCCCAGAGCCTAGGAGCTCCCAGGAGGTGAGGGCAGTGGCCGACCCACTGGTCCTCTGAATCCCACAGCTCAAGGAAGCTGGAAAAGCTGGCCAGCGAGCCCCCAGAGCCCCCAGAGTTGGAGGAGATGCATGACCTCCCCAGAAGGTGCCTGGGTAACTACATGGGGAACGCTCCACTCACCTCCTGAGACAACCTTGAACTCAGACCAAAGCCCAGCAGACCCCACTTAATCCCTCCAACCCCACACCAGAAACCCCAAACTACCTCCCCAGTTCCTCAGAATTCCAAGCCACTAGATGCCAAATCTTCATGCGGGCTCACCCACAGGAAAGAGCACCAGGGGCGTCTGCTCACTGCCGTACCACGCACCGCTCTGGGATGACTGGGTGGCAATCCCAGACTCTGGGCCCCGGGGCCAAACCTAAGAGCCCCCAGGGTCTCCGGACATGTCCCTCCAGAGGGTGCGCTCTCCTGGTTCTAGCAGGGACTCTGGAGTCTGCTCCGATCCTGCCTGAGCCACACACCCAGCCTGCTCTGGGAGGACAGACAGAGACCCAAAGAGACTATATTCGCAAACAGACCCAAACCACGGCCTTCTAAAGCATTTCTGCAAATGGGAGTTTACACCATTAACAGGGGGAGGGAGAGCAGAGAATGTTGAAACACTACCCATCCATCTAGACGACCCATGCCAATGCGCTCCACCTAAATTAAATACATTCTGAGGGCTGGCAGGGGCACAGAATCATGCATTCAGAAACACTGTTAAGCCTCTTGCTTTAAAATTATATGTGGCTTCCATCCACATACGCACAGAAAAGAATGGATTAAAGTATTAACTTCTTGTGCTCATCTAGTAAGGTCTTTCAGGCATTATCACCAAGTAGGGGCCCACAGGCATAGAAGCAGCTCCCAATCAGAGGGGCCACCAAAGACCAGAAGGTAAGGGGGACCCAGAAGACTGGGACACCAGTACCTGTGCCATGAGCCCCACTACAGGACCCTGGCAAGTCACTTCCTGCTCCAGCTTCTCGTTTTCCTATCACAGAAACAGGCACACTCGTGGGATCTCCCATGGTTGTGATGGAATACAGAATGAATGTGGAAGGGCTAGGACCTGGGTAATGGCCAGGCAGCCATGGGCAGCCAGCATCACATCCCTCTTAGAGTCATGGGGAGGGGATGGCAAGAATGACAGGCAGAACTTCATACGGGGGAATGCAGGCTTTGGAGGTACATTCAGCCCTTGCAGAAAAGGGGGACGGGACAGCGGTCAGGAGCACAGTGGCATGGTGGCAAATGGCTCTGCTACTATGTGACCCAGGGCGAGTACTTTACTGCTATTCTGAGATGATGCACGTGCAACGCCAGAGCAGACGACATGGCCAAAAGGAAACACTCCATAAACAGCTATGGTCACTGCTGTTGCCACGGGCGTGGGGCAGGGGAAGGACAGAATGGATGTACACAAACAGAGGCGCTCACCCAGCCAGCCAGCCATGTCCGCTTAGGAACCAGTGGCTGTCACGCCACACAGTACACACCGACGCCACAAGCCCCAGCTGTCTTCCCAGGACACCCAACCACCATGCTCCCAAAGGGTCCCACAGACCTGGGCACCAGAGTCCCTCCTGGCCCGCGATGCCCCCAGGTCACCACCAGCCTCTCATTTCTTAAGGCAAGCCTGGTTTAGCTACTCCCAGGAACAGGAGGATCCCTGTGGCCAACTCTTCATTGCAGGGGCCTGGGGGACTCCAAACTGGGGTTCTCTCTGCTTCCTAGCCCAGCATCCACTGCTCAGAGAGAGACATGGAAACCACCAGCCTTTGGCCAACTCCTCGCTTGCCAGACCCTCCCCGAAGCTCGTTCCACCCACACTCCATTCCCCCTTCTCTTGACCCTCCACGTCTGTCCTTCCCCAGAGTGCAGACAGGAGGAGAAAGCCACAAAGATAAATGTATACAAACACATGCGTTTTGTAGCCTCTCAGCAGCTGGGAGAAGAGGCTTCCCCCTGCCGAACTGAGGGATGGAGAGTCGTGCTAGGCTTTCACCAGTCCTACGAGAGACAAGGTGGAGACAACTAGTGAGCGTGTGGCCCAAGAGGCACTTTCAAAGTGACCATCTTTACATCTCATTTGTACAGATGGTTCTTAACCCCATGGACGCTGGCAACGACGATGGTGAGTCTTCCTATCCAAGAGGAGGGAGGACAGGGGAAAAGAAAAGGAGGGAGGAAATCATAAAGTCCTCCATCAAACTCCCCCCCAACCTGTCCCCATCCGTGAAGTTCAACACAACAGCACCATCAAGGACAGAAATGCCAACCTGAGAATTCACCCGGGGCGGTGATGAGGGAGTTGGTGGCCTCCGTTTCAGTGTAAGACAATGTGGAATCAGATAGATCTACGGAGGAAAGAGAAAGACATCTTAGTTGGCTGTGGGGGCATTCCTCTCTTTTCTTCTGTGTGTGTGTGTGTGTGTGTGTGTGTGCGCGCGTGTGCGCATGCATGCGTGTGCACACGTAAGTGCTTGCAAAGGGCAGGGTGTCCCTCCCAGCTTTCTGATGCCACTCTGTAACCTCGTCCCATGATCACACGAGACCAGGCCAGCCAGCCCTGGAACTCCTTTGGAAAATGCTGACTCTTACAGCCTTGGCACCTGAAAAGTCTCAACTACTCTGACCACAGAAATAACCCAAGTTCAGGGGACTAAGCAAGTAGCAACTTGGAGCCTCCGTGGGTAAGGTTAAATTAAGCCGCTAAACAATTCATAGTTGCTGCGCTTAATTACCACCATTAAAATTCTTAAAGTTGTTCCTTCTTGCTTCCTTCCTTCCTTCCTTCCTTCCTCGCTGGAGCTGGGGAAGCTCTGTTTTAACAAGTTACCAGCCACCCTCATTCTGTCCCACTTGTACCCCTCTAATTAACGGCTCAAGCATTTGCTCCCAGATTAACTTTTTTTTTCCCTCTTTCCTCCTCCACTCCTTAACATCCAGACCTGCTCACAGAGCAACTTGTAATGCCTGGACTGGTTTTTTGCTTTTTTTTTTTTTTTTTTTTTTTTTAAGAAATTTCAAGTACTTCATATGGCTTGTGTTATTTGTTTTCCCCTGTCTGTGCAGTGAGTGAGATGGGGAAAGGAAAATCTTTTGCACATTTTCTCTGGAATACTGAGCTGCTACCCAGACAAGCCCGTGCCTTTTTGGGCAGGCGGACTCACAACATTTTTCCTCTGCTCCCAGCCATGAGGTGTTGTCCGTGTGAAGGAGTCATAAGGCATGTTCTGGGAGGCTGACAGCTCGTCACCTTCTTACCCAGCTCAACCCAGGTCTGGCTCAGCTGGTCCCACCTGGCTCTGGAGAACCACTCCAAGCTGGGGATTCTTGGCACAGAAACCGTTAGCCAAGGCCCTGGCGAGCTAGAATTCCATTCAATCCTATAGGACTTTTTTCTTTTTTCTCCTTTTACCACAAGGTTTGAGGAACGGGAAGATGAAACATTAACCAATTGGGGTTTCTGTTCTGTTTTTTTTGTTTGTTTGTTTGTTTCCCCACTTGCCAGATGCTGACTGGGTGTTATTTTGGGTGGGGGTTTTTTTGGTTTTGGTTTTTTTTTTTTTTTTGTCTCATGCGATCCCAGAGGCTTGGAAGTGAACTTTTTGTTTATGAAAAAGCAACAATGCAAGGAAAAGAAAATAATACCAAAAAATAGCTTAGACTGTCTATCAGGGCACGAGAAAGTTATCTGCTAATAAAACATGTTAGGAGGGAAATAATGACAGATGGAAAATCTCTTTAAAATAAAAATAATACCCACAATGCCCAAGTGGGAACTTCTTAAAGAGGGTTTTGCTTTTCATAGCTAACGGTCCCAAAATGTTTAGCACCCTGAGTCTTGCTGCCTCTTCCTGTCTGAAGTAACAACATCACAGGCTGAACCTTACTTCCAAGGGAGCCGCTAGAAAGCCCACATGGCCAGCTTTGTGAGTGAGGGTCCCAGAAGTGGGACCACCCTATTGTGCATTCTTCCAAAGCCTTCCGTTTACTGCTTCTTATGATCCCTGACATCGGAAGCAAGGTAGTGGCTGGTGGAGAAAAAGAACACTTCCGGCCTTGATCACGGCTCAAGCGCCACGGAGAGGCCCTGCCTGGAAGCTGGGGCCACAGGTTTGAGTCCCACCTCCACCACCAGTCGTAAAAATCAGGGCTCATCAACTTTTTCTGCAAAGGACCCCCATCGTAAATAAAACTTTCAGCCTTGCGAGCCACAGGATCTCTGTTACAGCGACTCAACCGTGTCGTCAGAAGCAGCCAGAAACGATGTGGGAACGGGGGAACAGGGCCATGTTCCCACAGGCCTATTAGTACGGATGCTAGACTCTGAATTTCCTATCATCTTCACACACAAGGAAATAGTGTTCTTTTGACTTTTTTTTTTTTTTAAGCATCTAAAAAAGTGCAAACCATCCTTAGCTCACGAGCCGTACAAAAACAGATGGCAGGCCGTAGTCTGCAGACTCCTGAGCTGTGTGACTACCAGCAAGTGTCACTTCCTCTTCCTAGGCCTCAGTTGTCCCATTTGTAAAATAACCGAGACACCTGTTGATTTCCAAATGGCCGCTCGGCAGGGCCAGGCGCTGTCCTGATTTCTGCTGCTTTATCACAGGCTGACCCGCAGTTCCTCAGGGCAATGATCCTTGACTTTCAAACAGAGAGGCTACATTTACTGAGAACATTTGGGTTTGGTTTTTTTTTGTTGTTGTTTTTTTCTTCCTCTAATGGAACTAGGGATCTTCTAAGCGACTAGTGAAATTATGTTGACTTGGGAAATGCTGAGACAGGCCCGTGAGGGGAACAGCCAAACCGAACAGGGGGCTGCTAGTGGGTTTCCATCTCAGCCCCGCTGCTCATTAGCTGGGGGGCCCTCTCCATCCCTCAGCCAGATTCCTCATCTGCGAAGTGACAGGGTCCCACCAGATGACCTCTTCAGGTCCCCGGAGAACTAAATAAAGCTCCTCCCTCCACGGGATGACCAGACGTGGAGAGAAACAATGAGGAAGCTGCCATCATTAAACCACTGACTCACACACCGTCATGGGACAGCCTCTGTCCCTCTCGACGGAAGAGGTCAAACTCCCGAACGGACCTGGTGGGCACCTCTGACTTTCCAGGGGGGCCTGGAAAGCAAACTGGCCTGGATGCCTGAGAGTCTGGGACACTTCGAAGTGACCTCCCGGACGATGCTGACACAGGCTACTGGGAAGAGGTCTTCACCCAAAACAAAACAAAACCCACTTCTTGTGGTCACTGGTCACTTGGTGGAATGTATGAGCATCCCTGCCGTGCTAGCTGACTTCGAGAGCCTGAATCCCACGGGAACGACAGAGGGTCACAGAGTCCCTCTCCTGATGCTGGTAAAGCCAAATTCATGGGCCCCACCCCTGGGATCCTCCAGGGGAAGGTAAGGCAGGGCCAGAAAACAAGCCATTGCTGCTTTCAAAACCACATGCCTCTACTCCAGGATCTGAGCTGCCCATCTAGCCCCAAGGTTTTCCAGAAAACCCATTCTGCCTCCGAATGGGACCCGCCTAAAACGATGGATGACCACCTCCACTGAGCGTCCGGACAGGACTGCACACAGGTTTCTCCACGGTCCAACTCCTGTTTCTGCCCAGGTGAACTTCTTGGCTTAACAGGGGGCGGTGGGGAGGGGGGGAAGCACGCCACTCCCCTCCAGGTGACTTCCTGCTCTCCTATCTGTCATAGTGCTAATTACCACAGGCTCAAAGGAGAGCAACCAAGGGCTAGGGGAGGGGGAGAGGAAAAGGGAGAAAACCCAACCCATCTCCAGTGAGGTACTTAAGCCAAAACCCATTTATCTCCCACAGGCCCATGTTTAAAGGTCACAGAGAGGTTAATGATGAGCAGAGGAATTCCGAGATGTAAATAGTCCGCTATAGACCCCAAGTCTCCTTTGGCCCAACTGTAGGTGTGTTTGTAAAACTTCGTCCCATCGTCCCGTCGCAAAGGCAGCCAGGCCTGCTTTCCCAGCGCTCCCCCTCAGCCCTTCTGCACTGATGCTGGCCCCCCCCCCGGAATGGAAGGGAGCTGGGTGGGAAGGAGCACACACTTACCCAGTGGCTTGTACTCGTCGTGGGGAGACAGCCGAGAATAGGGGGGTGGTGGTGATTCTGGAAGACAGGAGACACAACACGTCATGGCTGGGGCAGAGGAGGTCACACCTGAGGGTTTCACCGGCTTTTGATTATTGGTGTCCTCAAATACTCAGCCTAACCCTAACTCAACCCTAACCCTAACCCCAGGAAACTCTCTTCTCCCAGCACCTCTCTTACCCAACAGGTAAGGCTTGTAGGCTTGGGGTACAGACCCAGATTCAAGCCCTCATTGGCTCCCTTTGGCCCTTTTGCCTGTATGACCTCAAGCAAGTTCCTTCACCTCTGGGAGCCTGTCTCCTCAGCTCTAAAATAGGGTTAACAATCATGAAGACCTGCCAGGTTCGCTAGGAGGGCAAACACAGATAATATATGTAAAACAGCTCTTGGTCCTCCGGAAAAGTACCTGGACAAACACTGCTGTCATTATAACAAGTGACACAGGGATGCAGGGAAAGTCAGAGCTGGGGATGCCTAAGAAAACACAGGATGCTCTGTTAAACCTGAAGTTGGGATATATGTGGCATAACTTTTAGTATACGTATGTCCCTTGCACTATTAGGGACATACATGTGCTAAAAAATTATGTGCTGTTTTTTTTTTTTTAATCAGAAATTCAAATTCAGCTAGGCATTCTGTCCTTTTATTGCTAAATTTGGCAACTCTAATCAGAACTGAGCATGAGAGACACGGAAGCTCCTTCCCAAATAAGCTGCATTACGACTGACATGCTTTGGGGCAGACAGAAGGGCAAGACAGGCTAGAAGCCAGGAAGGCAACCCAGCTTCCCAGATGGGAGACCTTAAGCCAGTCACTTCCAGCTAGCTCTCAGCCTCAGTCTCCCTCTTTGTAAAGAGAAGGGGCGGACCCCAAGCTCTCTGTGGCCTCCCAGCTCAGACCCTCTGTGATTCCTTATTGTCTACGGTATTTTTCTTTTGGTTTCCTTTCATTTGCCTAAAATACTCCTCCTTAAAAACATATATTTTGTCTTCAGAAGAATTCCTTAGCCTCATGCTTTAGGGGAAGTAACAATTTGCTAAACTAAGTAACAATTTGCATGAATGAAATGACCCTTCATTTTCCCTAAATGAAACTAAACACCATCAAATCGCAAACTAAAACAAACTCTCAGTGGTAGTAAAGCGGTAATAACTATTATTAGGCAGGTATCAGTAATGACACAAGGGGTAATAAGTGTTTTTCGCAATTATAATAAGGCACAATTAGTTGTAGGAGCATTTGGTTTGCTCCATACGCCCAGAGCAGCTTCCCTTCTTCCCCACCCAGCTTTTCCAACCTGAAATTACTTCAACAAAGTCAAGGCTCTGAGGTCTAGAAACAGGGACTCTTTTGTGGACCAGAGTTTGGGAGAAGGAAAAGTGAATCATGGAAGAGCCACTGGGACAGAGGCAAACATTGGCTGAATGCCCACCCTGTGTCTTTCTCCATGCCGGGCATTTTCAACTTCATTTATTGTAAGTAATATCATTCTTTTGGATCTTAGGTATAGTGTGGTTAATCACGCTTCTGGGCGCCTACTCGTTTTTCACCCTATCTCAAAAATAAATTAAGATGGCCGTTCTCATTCCCATTTTACAGATGAGAAGACTGACTTGCCCAGGGTCCCCTCCAGCCAATCATGATGAAACTGGAATCTGGACCCAGGCCCTGACTCGACTCTACATCCCAAGGACACAGGCAACAAGAGGCACCCCCGTATTACACCCGTTCACCCCAGTCATCAGTCCTTCATGTGCACACAAAGTGCTTGGTCAACATGTGCAAAGACAATGGTAATCAGGACAATGGAGAAGTAGGGGCCTCTGCAGACACAGGTGCAGAGAATGAGGACCTAGAGGCTGCAAAAGGTGACCCAAAGGAGCCCCCAACAAGGCTCCAGGAAGGCAACAATTTGCCTTCAGTAGCAGCCACTTGATCCACTGGTCCTCAAGCCTTGGAGGGGCTAGAAACCAGACCTGAGTGAGGACCAGCCTTTCAGGACAAGAGGCAAAATGCAAGGAGGCCTAAAGCTCCACAGGGAAAGAGAACTGAGCTCTGGCGCTCCCACCCATACAGTGATCACGGAGGCCTGACAGGAGGAGGTGACCCCCCCCCCACCCCCGCCCAGGGCCACACAGCAAACTGGCAGTAGAGCCAAAGCCACAACCAGAAGCTAGGTCTCCTGATCCCTGGTCTCACGCCCTGTCCACTCCCCCACTCACTTACTGGAAGGCCTATAATTCTTGTGTTAGGGTTCCTTTTGCAAAAATCTTGATTGGCTAAGGCTCAGGCCACACACGGTGGGGCGCTCTGGACAACTGCCCTCCCGGATCTGTCCCCCAAAAGTGAAACTTGGCAGCAATGGGCAGTGGTGGCTGGAGTCAAGCCATTGTCATCAACCCCACCATTTCTCCCAGGGGCTGTTTATCTGAGACCCAAAACGTGGAGGGGAACAAAGGCTACATAGGAGGTTGCTTCCGAGATTCCCACCACCCACGGCCCCTCCCGGTCTGGGTGTCTCCTAATGTGAATACGGCAGAAAGCAAATCTGTAAATTAGAAATGTCCCTCACACCAGCTCGTCAGAACTGCAAAGCTTTTAGGAGGGACTTGACCAGGCCCCCTTTTGCTCCAGCAAAATGGTTTGCACAGAACTGCTGAGCAATTTCAGAGGCTGGGAGCTGAGCGCTAAATTCCATCCTGAGCAAAAAGTAGGAAGGCCTACAAACTCCACCCCAAGACCCAGGGATTTATAAAGTTACGTGTTCACCCAGTTCAACTGCTCCTTTTAACTGGTTAGGCCAGCTGAGGTCCAGCCAGGTACAGGACCTGTCCAAGGCCACATCCAAAGACAGGAGACATCATTTTATTTCTCTGAAACAAAGCGGGAGGTCAGGTAGGGACCGATTCTGAATTACCTTTTCTCAAACAACTGAGTTCTCATTCACATACCGAGGTTCACTCTTTTAAAGTGTCTAATTCAGTGGTTTTTAGTATACTGAGAGTTGTGAGACCAACACCACCGTGTAATTGCTGGACATTTTCCTCATCCCAAAGAAGCCCTGTCCCGTTAGCCGTCAGTCCCTATCCCCTCAACCCCCAACCCCTAGGCCACTATAAATCTACTTTCAGTCCCTATGGTTGAGCTTATCCTGGACAATTCCCACGAAGAGGGTCACACAGTATGTGGCCCTTTGTGTCTGGCTTGTTTCCCTCAGCACAATGCTTTCCAGGCTCACCAGTGTACTGATGGAACATTTTTATGGCTGAATGATACTCTGTTGTATGGATATACCACGTCTGGTTAGCTATTCCTCAGCTAATGGACATTTGGACTTTCTCCATTTTTTGACTATTAGGAATAATGTTGCTGTGTACAGTCCTGGGGGACCTTTTTTTTTTTTTAAGATTTTATTTATTTATTTGACAGATTACAAGCAGGTGGAGAGGCAGGCAGAGAGAGAGGAGGAAGCAAGCTCTCCGTGGAGCAGAGAGCGCCCAATGCAGGGCCCGATCCCAGGACCCTGGGATCATGACCTGAGCTGAAGGCAGAGGCCCCAACCCACTGAGCCACCCAGGTGCCCCAGTCCTGGGGGACCTTTAACTGGCATCTCCACTTCACTCCCACACCTCCCGCTCCCACTGATCTGGGGGATCTGGGCGAGGGGAGCCCCAGGTCATTATGACCCCAGGTCATTAACTAAGGTGGGAGACAAAAGGTCAGAAGAGTAAGTGTGGGCTGCCTCCAGGCCTTCGACCCAGTCCCCTTTTAGGAGCTACCTTAGGGCTTCCAAAAGTCATACTGATTTTTCAGTAATGACTTGGATGCTCTAAACTCCAAGGGGAGAGCGCCTAGAACCCTTGGGGGCCCTCTGAAAGAACTGGATGAGAGAGAGAGAGAGAGATCAGACACTCCAGCCTTAGGCATCAACTTCAGGAATCTCCTCCAACTTCCTTCAGAAGTTCAAGAGCAGTCAGCCAGGGGCCGAGGGTACCAGAAGGTTAGTGCTCAGCTCAACCCAGCCCAGACGGGCCTCTGGTTAGCCCCCAGGGGATACTCAGCCTTCTGGGATCTAGACCCTAATTCTAAAGCCAGAAGAGCTCCCAGCCTCTCCCAGAGCCTGGTAAGGTTTCAGTTTGGGACAATGCCTTCCACCCCTGCTCTGCAGCCCAGCATCTCCCTCAGGAAAGGAGCCACATGACGCCCTGGGCCTCCCAGTTGCCTCCCTCCCAGGGGTGGCTGTGGGTGGGAAGGGGGCCTCCCAAGCCCCAGTCCCCTCCACCCCCAGAACCTGAAGGCTCAACCTCAAGCCGGGGATGGGAGCCTCAAAAAAAAGGAGCTCCTGGCGCTTTAAGGCCAGCGGAGCCTAATTGCCCAGATTCCCCAGGCAGCCAGATAAACAGCACGGCCGGCTGGCGCCAGCAAGAGGCAAACAGCACATTATCACCCCTTCCTCACCTCCAAGGAGGAGCTCTGAGGAGCAGGGCGGGCAGGCCGAGGGGCCGCCAGAGGGGCGGGGCAGGGGCTTGGAAGCCCAACTTGAAATTGATCTCATTTCAAAGGGATCATGCCAGGCCAAATAAAAGGAAAACTTTTTAGCCCATTCTAATTCCTACAGTCCTGGCCTGGGAGCCCTGTGTTTTCCAAGGCGGCCTCCTCCAGTCGCTCAGAAGTTCGCTCTCCTCTCTTTCCCTGGCGCAATTTGGATAATAGTAATTTACTGAATATAATTACAGAAAAAAAAAAAGTGGTGGAGCAAAGAGCAGGAGATTTATTCCAAAGTTAATGGATACTTTCAGGAGAAAGGAGCTGTATAAACACAGGTTAGAACTGTGATTAAAGTATTTCTCCACATTTCCGTCCACATAGGCACCCGAACTCAGCGAACTGGCTTTTCCCGGGACAGAAAGACACACAAGCGGGAAGGGCAGCTGGGGCCTGACTCAGGACAGAGCCGCGCAAGGAGGGAGGACCCCCACTTTCTGAGACAAGCATGGGGGAGAGTGCAGGGGAGGAGGCCTGGGTCGCCTGGAATCTGCCCATCAGACCCCAGGATTCTGCCCCCCCCCCCCCCCCCCCCCCCCCCCCCCCCCCCCCCCCCCGTCTCATTTTACACCGTGTGAAAAGAGGTCCAAAGAGGGGAACTGGCCCCAGGGTCCCAGAGCAAGCTGATGGATGGGATCAGGGTTTGCTCTGAGCAGCAAGAGTCAGCACTGCCCAGAAAGGGGCCTCCTGGCCACCTGGCTCCCTGTGGGGGTCAGGCGGGCACTGGGGCGACTGGTGGGTGCCCCTCAGTTGGCCTGCTGAGTATGCTGCTGTATTCTCCAGCTAGGTGCCTGCTCTCCCCAAGTGTGTCTGTCTGTCCATCTGTCTTGTCTGTCTGCCTGCCCGCCCGCCTCACTGCCCCAGCCCTCTTACCCCAGAGCCCTGGAAGGAGCAGTCTCCTTATCAGGATGCGCACCGCTGAGCTCCAGCTATGTACCCGCCCAGTTCTAGGAGCCAGGCTGTCGGCCAGGCAGCAGGGGTGGAGTGGGCAGCAAAGGGCTCCCTAATTCTCAGTCCAGGCGGCCCATACCATCGGGCAGGGGAGGAAGCAAGAGGGTCAACCTGGCACCTCCTGAAAAACTCTTCCCAGGCCATCAGTCCTCCCACCTACCCCCAGGTGGCCTCAATGGGGAGAGGGGAAAGGGCTGACAAAGAGGCAGGGAACAGACACCAGGCTCCTATAACAGTGCCTCCTTTGGGGAGGAGGGAGGGAGTCAAGTGCCAATGCTCAGGGTAGAATTAGATATGGAGAATGTTCCTAGAGCCTCCCAAGAACTAGTAGGGAGACTGTGAGGGCAGGTTACTCATCCAAGGTCAAGCGTACTAAAGACCCTGGGACCAGGGCTATGGGGAAGAACTGCTCCACTACAGCTCGCCCCTCAACCTGTACCCCACCTCCAAGTTGGCCAACCTCAAACCACCACCTAAGTTGGCATCTAAGCTGGGGAGAGAGGGGTGTGCATCCCTTCTGGCTCTCAGACACCTGAGCAGACTGGGCACCTTGACCCTCAGCGGGCCCTCTCCTCCTCCTCCTCTCAGCCCACCTCCCCGACCCACTCTCCAAGGCTGTCTCCAGACAGAACTATGGAGCTCCAGGAGGGGATCCTGTTAACTTCCACATCCCACAGCGCTCAGATAGTTCAGACCTAAAGACCTGGCCCTTCTTCCCCCATCTCTGACCCATCTCCCAGGGGAAGACTGTTTCTCAAGGGCATGCACCCTACTCTTATTTCTACTCTCTCTGCTATACAGCACCCAGCACCATGCCTGACACACAGTAAGTGCTCAACGAGTATCTGTGGGCACACTGACCTGGTAAGAGAGAAAGTAAGCTGCCAGGGCCTGCTGAAAGCACAAAGTGGGCCCCACCAATTACCTCCCATGCACCAAAAATGACCGGCGACAGGGCAACCACCAAGAGGGACCCTTGCCCCAAAGTGAGGGAGGAGACAGGATACGATACAAGAGGAAGCCACGTCCAGGAGAAGCTGTCCCGAAGAGGAACAAGGAGCACAGAAAGCCTCCCATGGGCCACAGGTCAGGTACTGCCAAAAGCCCTTGAGTCAGGCCTGGAGTGACCATGCAGGGATCAGGGCAGCCAGATCCATGGTGCTTCTCCCCAACCCCCCCACCCCCAATTAGTGATCTCTTCAGGAACCACCTAGACAGCTACACCTACCTTTCCCCCCAGCCATCACCCACATGTGAACAAGACATCTGGGACAAATCCTGCGCCCACTGTCCCCTTCCACACTGGGAGTCTGGAGATCTGTGATCTGACCCTCTATGTGCCCCCAGGCTGGATGCTGACTCTCCAGAGGGGACATAGGCTGGAGCTCAACCCAGGCTGAACAGCCTTCAATCTTCTAGAAGTCCCACCCCCACAGAATCCCCAATGCCACCACTTAGATGCTTATGCCCCTAAGATGCTATGGGCTGAAATGTATGAGCCATGCACTGCAGAGGTCAGAGTGGGGGGTCGGGGGGAGCCTCCAGCTGTCCTCACCTCTACTCCAGAACCCAGGGCCTGCTCAGTAAGCAGGGCTGGGGGTGGGGTGTGTGTGGGAAATCCCAGGAAGAGAACAAAGAAGGGAGGCAGGTCTCAGAGGTAAATAAATTATCTGGCTTCCTTGCTTCCTCCACCTGCGGTGGCCTTCAGAACCCTTAACTCTAGAAAAACTGGACACAGAACTGACAATGATGACCACCACTGGGGGGGGGGGCGCTGATATTTGACACCCGAAGGATGCTGGCAGCAATCAGGGCAAGAAGGTGGTCTCCACCTGGTACAAAGGAACCAATGTGACAATTTATGAACACTTCTGACTCTAGACATGAATTGTCTATGCCCAATTTCACAACTTGTATCTACCTGGATATAGGGAAGTACAGCATAGGGATAAGCATATGCACACAAACGCTACAGGCCTGGGCACGGACTGAAGGTAAAATAGAAGGGGGAGGAAACTGGACGACACTTGTGTTTGGTTTCTCCTAGGCCTGCCCTCCTCTTTCTCCATCTATGAAGCTGCAGCCTACATTAGGTCCCTGAGGCTGCAGAGAAACTCCAATGCATGCCCTTTCGAGTTTGCCCAAGTCTTAAAAAGGTGCCATTTGACACGTGTGCCACTTCCCGGGCTGTCCTGCCCCGCGAGGCGCCTCCACCCGGGGCTCCCACGCTCCAGGGGCACCCGCGGGTGCAGCCGCAGCTCCGCCCGCCTGCCGGCCCGCGATGTCCCGGCCCGAAAAGGCCTCGGAAAGGGGCGGGAAGGGGAACCCCCAACCCCCACCGGCGCGCGCGCTCACCTGGCCCGCAGAGCCGGCTGAAGTGGTAAGGGTTGCAGCACACGGTGGGGCCGTCGGCGGCGGCGGCGAAGCTGTGGCAGCCGCACAGGGGCTTCAGCTCCACGGCGTGCTGCAGGTCGGGCCAGCGGAAGAGGCGGCCGAGCAGCAGCTGCGGCGGCGCGGGCTGGCCGCCCAGGCGGAGGTCGGCGCGCGGCACCAGCACGCAGCCGCCCGGCACGCCGCCGCGGGACTCCACCGCCTCCAGCAGCGTGTCCAGCGAGCGCTCCTTGAGCCTCTTCAGCAGCGAGTACGTGACCGTCTTGAGTTCCTGCTCGAGCAGCAGCAGCCGCGAGCGGGCTTCGCGACTCCGCCCGCCGCCCGCCGCCTCCAGGGCCGCCCCGGCCAGGGGGTCGCCGGCGTCCCGCGGCGCGCCCGCGGCGTCCCGCTCCGAGAAGAGACAGCAAGTCACCGTCTCGCAGTCACTTTCGGGCAGCCAGCCCGGGCCTCCCGGCTCCGCCACGTCCAGCGAGGAGCCCCCAGCGCCGGCCCCCGGCTCCGACATGGGCCTCGGGGGGGCCCCTGCGCGCCGGCGCCTCCCCGCGCCCTGGGCGCCTCGCTGTCCCACCGCGTCCCGGGGCCGCCGCGGGGCTACCGGGCGGACTTCGGAGCTGCCGCAGCCTCCGCCTTCTCGTGCCCGCGGGGCCGGCTCAGCTCGGCTGCCCCAGCTCCCATCCTCGTCGTCGCCGCCGCCGCCGCCGCCGCCTTCCTCCCGGTCGGGGACCACACGACTTCGCCAAAGTCGCCGCACCAGCCCCGAGCGTTTGGACCTGAACATACGATATCCTTTGGCGCCGGGGGTGGGAGGGAGGCGGTCTCCGGTTACCGGGGGTCCGTTCCCTCAGCGAGGCGCCGGCTGCGCGGGCCGCAGCCCCACATGAAGCTCCGCCGCCGGGCGCCGTGCAAATCGCGCACAGCCTGTCGTCGAAGGGGCGCCGCGGGGCTGCAACATGAGGGAGCTCGCCGGGCCGGGACCGCGGGGAACACGCGCGCGCCGAGCCGCAGTCCGCGCGGGGCCAGCGGCTACATGGACCCCGGCGGCCCGGCTACTCAGCAACTCCAGCCCCGGCGCTGGAGGGGGACTGCAGGCGGCGCCCCGCCAGAAAGACCCCGCATGGGCCGGCGAGCCTTCAAAAGTTGCGCGTTTGGTCCATGGGCACAAAGCGCTCGCGCCGAACCCCCCAGATGTGTCGGGGGCAGCCCTGTCTTTGAAACCCAAGCGCTTAACTACATGGGCTTTTTCTGCAGGATCCGAAAGGCAGGCTTGTTGATACCCTCAGCTTCCTTCTTACTCCCTGCAAAAACGGGGGGGGGGGGGAGGAAAGAAAGAAAAAGAAACCCCAAACAAAACCAAAATCCTGGAATTGCATGCACGAGAAGCCAACTCCGTCTCAGGTCCCAGGCGCTAGATGCACTTGGAGCAAGTTTCTCCAGAACGCGGGTGTCAACACTTGAGTGGAAACTGTAAAAATCCCAAGAGCTGTTGGGAATCCTTAATTAAAAATGCAATCCACCGAGGCAGAGGTCGCAGCCCGCCCCGCGCTGCGCTCGGACGCCCGGGGCGCCGCGGCTGCAGAGGTCGTCCCCCTCCCCCCTCCACAAAAAGTGCCTCCCGGTGGCCCCGCGGTCCTTGCGAGATCTGGCGAGGCAGCGCCCGGCGGCTCTTTCTCTCGGCTCGGCTCCCTCGCTCGTTCCCCCGCTCGGCTCTCTCTCTTTTTTGTTCTCCTCAAACGCACACTGAGGGCCCCCGGAGGAGCGCCGCGGAGTCATTGGCTGCCTCCCATCATATGCCAGTCTAGACACTTTGGCGGCTCCGCGGCGCTGATTGTTGCGCAAACAAGGTTTCAAGTTTCTTAACTCTTAAAGGAGAACACGTCCCATTGCAGGGCCCGAGGCTCCGAGAGGCCGGCTCCCGGGGCGGGCCGAGCCCAGGCTCCCGCCCCACGCTCGCCCCGGCACCCCCGCCCCGAGCCTGACAGCGCCCACGGCCCGCTTTCTGGCCCGCGTTGCGCCGCGGGCACGGATGCGAGCGCGCGCGCGCACACACACACATACACACACGCGAGTTACACAAACCAGGGGTGAGCGGCGCGAGGGTTCGGTGGACCCATTGAGACTTGTATGCAAACGGGGCGCTTTACCTCTCCCTGGCTTGTGCACAAACTTGCAAACACACATTGCACTTTCGAGTTGGTCCAAACCCGCATCCCAGGGAAGGCTAATAAATATGGGTATGCGTGTGTGCATTCCCGGCTCCAGTCCCTTGGGAGGAGGGCGGCGGCTGATTTGTTGGGGTAGGGGATCTTCCGCGATGGTTCAAGGTCTCCACACCCCCTGCGCAATCAGGAGTCGCTCTGCTGGGCCAAACGCGGGGCGTGGGAAGCTTGGCGCACGGGGGCTCCAGGCTTGCGCGGGGTAGGGAGTTCAGGGAATGGGGTAGAGGCGGGGAGTGTCCCCTCTCCGGCTCTTCACGGTCGCCACGGCCCTCCCTCGGAGCTAGGCGGACCGCCAGGCGTCCCGAGCCCCCTCGAGGCCGGGTGCTTCCTCCTCCCCTTTCCCCAACTGACTCTGTACACCACCGAGAGGAATGTGGGTAGGGGTCGTGCTTTCCCCAAGGAAATGGGGGTGGGTTGGGGGCAGGGTCCCGCCCCACCTGGCCCCGGGCTGGCTGGGGAGGGTGCGGCGGTAGCAGCGAGCCTCCCGGCGCGGGAAGGGTTAAGGCCGCTCCAGCCCCTGGAGCCGGCGCGGCGGGGTACCTCCTCGGGCGCGCTAGCTCGTCCGAGGGTGGCAAAAGTTCAAGCTAGTAAACTCGGGATTGGTCCCGCGCGGAGGGAAAAAAGGCCTGGTCCCCCCTTCCCCCCCGGGCGCGGCGCCGATTGGTCCGGCCTTGGGGCGGGCACCGCCCTCTCCCCGGCGCGCGGCGGCCCCGCCCCCGGCACGACACCCCGCCCCTTTCCGGGCGGGAGCCCGGCCCCGCACTGAATGAAAGAAATTCCGCTACTCTCATTGGCCCGGGGCTGGGCGCCATTCCCCCGCGGGGGCCCCGCGCGCAGGTCTCCCCCAGGGGTGCCCACGTGTGGGGCTGGCCCTTTGAGTGTGCGGCTCTGCAAGTACGCCTCCGGGCCGCGAGTCTGCGTGAGCGCTGGGGGAAGGGCGGTACATTCAGGAAGGACTCAGAACCATTTGCTTTTACCTGGAGCCAGGTACTGTTGGCGCCCTGCTCTCCAGGAGAGGTAGTGGTTCTCTCGAAAGGAGCTTCCTCACCCCCATCCCCTGCTGCTTTGGCCAAATCAAAATCGCTGTCAGCTTCTTGTTTGAAAAATGGAGATGACGATCTTCGCAGGACCGTGAAGATCCTAGGAGATACTGCGTTTTAAGCGCACAAAGCCAAGTGAACAGCAAGATGAAATTTCCCAAGTGAATACAACACTTGCGTAACCAGCACCCAGAAGCCCCTCTCGTGGTCCCTTTGTCATTTCTCGCCCCTGGTGGGAGGTGGGGTGGGGGATACAAAAAGAAACTCAATGCAATGTAAAGTATTTCCTTTTATCGGGGTAGTTGCTGGTTTGGCTGTGGATTGCAGTAACAATAGTTCGTGCTTAATGACTCCTTACTACTGGCAAGGCAATGGTTTCAGGCATGGTAAGGATTCAGTCATTGAATTCCTGCAACAACCCTCATAGATTCTATTACTATTTCCATTTTACAGATGAGGAAACTGAGGTGCAGGAACTTGCCATTCAATTTACCACTGACATGAAGATAGTGTTTAGAGTGCCTAAACCAGTACGTATGCTCACCCTCACCCGCTAGAGAGTGGTATGTGGATCTGTGTTGCCAGAACACACCCTTCCAGGGCAGTGACTTTCCAAATGTGGTCCACTGGACCTGCTGAATCAAGGTATGATGGGGTGACACCCCACAGGCCACTTTACACTTTGGGGGTAGATATAATTGTGACCACTATTTTACAGTTAAGGACACTGAGGCACAGAGGCTTTAACTGGCACAAGCTTTTAGATAGTTGCAGAGGGGGGATTTGAACCCAACCAGTTGGGCAGGTTGCAGGTATGTGGGAAGCAATGGTCATGGGGCAGGAGACTAGAGATGGGTTACCATCCTATGGACGGCTACCTTCTTCTCTGGGCAATAACTCAAAATTGGCTTCTGCTCTTGCTCAGGCAGAGCTGTGACATTAGGGGTGTGGTGCCATTAGGCACCTGCTGGATGCCATGTGAAGAGCACTGAAACCAGAGTCTGGGAGGCCTGAGTTGAGTACTGACCTTCCTAAACCTCCCTCAGCTTTATGAGCCTCTGGGTCCTCCTCTATAAAAATGGAAATATGAATCATGTTTGAGGCTGTTACCAAAATTAAATGACATGAGGACCCAGAGTCATTACAGGAAGATGTCTGTTAGTGGAGAGAGTATCAGGAAGGGAAAGGCAGTGACAGTTCCACTGTCCTTGGAATCCCAGGGCCCATCCCGCCTAGCGGCCGCCTGCACCACAACCACTAGAGGGTGTGTGAGAGCCCAGTAGGGCAGGGCCTAGGAGCTAGGGCCTAAGGGCACCATCCTAGACCGACCTCTGGAACACAAGCTCCAGTTCCCTGGGGATGTAGGAGGGGAGGAGAGTGGGGTCCCAGCTGCCGCTCCTCAGGTCTCTGCAGCCATATTTCTCAGAAAGCACCTCACAAAGAACGAATCCTAACCCCTCAGAGTCCAATCTGACCCCTGCCCATTATTCCAGTGTTTTCCGGAAGCACCCTGTGCTTCTCTTTACAGTGCTGCTCGCAATTCATAACCACACAATTCTGTGTCCATTCTCCTCTGTTTCTGGAACATAAGCCCCATGTGGAGAGAGACAGTGATACTATGAAGCCATCCGCAGCAGCACCGAGGGAGGGGAGTCAGACCCTATGCCATCAACAAAGGTCATTCATGCAAGACAGCCCCTGCCCCATACCTTCTCTCCAGTCCCTAGCCCAACACCTGGCACATAGTAGGCACTCAGTAAGAATCTGGGAGATGGCTGAATTCAAATCTCTCATTTTGCCAACTTTGTGCTTAACATCCTATGCCAAACATTTATATGCACTATCTCATCAAGTCCCCCCTCCCCCCCAAAATAAGACAGTGAAGAAGTTATCATTCTTACTAGACCTGTTTTGTAGAGAAGGAAACAGAGAGCTTGAGTAATTTGTCTCTGGTCACCCAGCCCATAAGTGGCAGAGTTGGTTCAGAGTTGAACCCAGGGATGCTGGAGCTGCATCTTTTTTTTTTTTTTTTTAAGATTTTATTCATTTATTCGACAGACAGAGATTACAAATAGGCAGAGAGGCAGGCAGGGAGAGAGAGGAGGAAGCAGGCTCTCCGCAGAGCAGAGAGCCCGATGCGGGGCTCGATCCCAGGACCCTGGGATCATGACCCGAGCAGAAAGCAGGGCTTTAACCCACTGAGCCACCCAGGCGCCCCGGAGCTGCATCTTCTTAACACCTGGTCCTGGAAAAGGAAACATGGTCCTTTGCCCCTGGGAAGTTTCCATGTTAGCTGGGAAGACACAAGGCATGAAACAGCAGAAATCATACAAGGCAGCATTTGCTTCTTGGTGGTGGGAAGAGGTGAGTGCTTAAAGGGCTAGAGATCCTACAATAAACAAAACACAAAATTCCTAAGCTCAAGGAGTCTAGTGGGAGGACAGACCATAAACAAAACAATCAGGTATATGGTGTTTGGAAAGGGGCCGAGGTTAAAAATAAGGCAGAGAAGAGGAGAGAGGAATGCCAGGAGAGGGTAGGCATGGTTCAGAGAAAGTGGTCAGGAAATGCTTCCCTGGGAAGGTAACATTTTAACAAAGTCCTGATAGTGGTGGGGGAACGACTACGACACTACTGGCAAAAGAATGTTCCAGACACAGAAAGCATCAAGTACAAGGTTCCGGAGGTGGGAATGTGCCTGACGTGTTCCAGGACCATCAGAGAGGTGATAATAGGTGAGAAATACTGGGGGACAGATCGAAGGGCAACACAGGCCACTATGGGGTCTTTGGCTGGTCCCCTGAGCACCTAGAGCACCCCTGGAGGTTCTGAGAAGGGTGGTAGCATGTTCTGCCTTGTTTTAGCTGGCTCCCTCTAGTGGCCATGTGGAGACTCGAGCGCAGGGGACAGACCAGGCAGCAGGGACTTGGTGAGGGGTTGTCCCTGGTGAGACCACGCTGGCTTGGGTTGGATCCCGGGCATATTTGAAGATGGAACCAGCATCATTTGCTGTTACAGATCTGAGTGTGAAAGAACATCTCTATGGTGAACACATGTTATTGACTCTTATTTGCTTAGTTTTTTTAAATCAATTCACTCTTACTTAGCCTTGTCATAAGCAATAATATCCATGGCATCCCAATGTGCTAGTTATATTTGTCACTTTAAAGTAAATATATAGGGGTGCCTGGGTGGCTCAGTGGATTAAGCCTCTGCCTTCGGCTCAGGTCATGATCTCAGGATCCTGGGAGCCCCATATCAGGCTCTCTGCTCAGCAGGGAGCCTGCTTACCCCTCCCTCTGCCTGCCTTTCTGCCTACTTATGATCTCTGCCTGTCAAGTAAATAAATAAAATCTTTTAAAAAATAATAAAGTAAATAAATAAAATATGTTTGCGCATCATCTAGAATTAGCCTGGGGACCACCTAGCTCCATGCAATGCTGAGGACGCTGATTCAGCCAGTTGCTAATCATCCACTTTCAGGCTTTTTTGCTTATTTATTTGCTTGCCTTTTCACTACTTTCTTGCAGAAAGGATGATTTCTTTTTCCTATCTATAATTAGTTCCTGTCTAAAATTAGGGGACCCATTCCCATAGCCCCCATGCACTGAATGCTGGATTTACTCTTGGCCCCTCCAGGCAACAAAGCACAGAGCAGTGGTTCCTCACCATTGCTCTGTCAAGTCCAATAGACCGGGGTTCAAATCCTGTTCAGCGACCTCTTAGCTGTGTGGCCTTTGGCAACTTCCTTTACCTCCTACGATTACCCCTCTAACCAGGTGCTATGCTCATGCCCAGATGGTAGATTCCAGGTGGGGAGCCTGAGATGTAACCTAATAAAAATATTGGGAGACTGTTTTCAAGATTAAAATGCTTAGCACAGGGTCTGGTACCCAGTAAGTGCTCAGTAAATGATGGTAGCTGGGATTAGTGAAATGAGCATGGAGTCAGTCTTTACCAGGATAAACTTGGGTAAACAGGGTGGTTAAAGCTAGCCCCTGGGAGACTCAGTTTCCTCATCTATAAAGCGGACCTACCTGCCTGAGGTGGGAGTGAGAGGAGTTAAGTTGTGCCACACAGTAGGACTCAGCAGCCCACGGTGAGAGGTGACCTGAAGAAAGAAGGCTGGCTGTGTTAAGGGAACCCAGAGAATCATCCCTTTCCTGTGCTACAGATCACACCCCTTGGGCTGCACCCAATCCACCCTCTCCAGCATTTCACCAGCGCAGAGCAGAAAGGAGCAGGGATGGGGGTGCCTGGAGAGATCACCTAGTACCAGACAAGGAGGCTTACTTACCCAAGATCACACGGCCAGTTGCAGGGAGCCAGGGATCCGGCCAAGGTTTTCTGACTCCTGGGATTCCCTGCCCTTCTTCCCATGGCTTAAGGTGTCTCAACCCAAGTGCACAGCAGATGTGGTGACGAAAGTAGGAGGGCAGGCTCTGGGGTCAGACTTCTTGGGTTCTAACTCTGGTTCTGCCCCTTACAGAGTGGCCTTGGTCCCTTTGCCTATGCTTACTTATTATTTCAGCTCCCCATCCTTAATAACTGGACCTAACTCGTAGGGGCCAATCTGGGTATTGACCCAGATTATTATGCAAAGCATTTAGAGCTGCTTTCTATGAGAATTCTATGAGGATTCTATGAGAATCCACTCATTCAACTCATTGTGGATGACACAGCAGAGAAGGCAGGGCCCTGCACATTATCAGCTTTCAGAATTACAGAATGAATGAATGAATGAATGAGTGAGTGAAGTGCTGCAAGTACAGAATGAATGAATGAATGAATGAAGGCATGAATGAGTGAAGTGCCACAAGTCTCATGATTGTTAAGAGGGCTGGACGCAGCTGCACAGAGACCAGAGTGAGGACTGTGGATTTACTGCAAGGCAGCTGGGTTACCCTACCCCTAGGTAATCCACATCCTTCTCAGACTGGGTGACTGGGGGAGCTTCTTGAAGTCAAAGAGTTCATTTGACTCAGAGATGTTAGAGAAAGGACATCTGCGTGACTCAGTCAGTTAGCGTCCGGCTCTGGATCTCAGCTTAGGTACTGATGTCAGAGTCATGAGCTCAAGCCCCGTGTTGGGCTCCACGCTGGGTGTTACACCTACCTTAAAAAAAAAGTTGAAGAGGATCGCCTGGGTGGCTCTGTCTGCCTCCGGCTCAGGTCACATTCCCTGGGTCCTGGGATCAAGTCCCACTTGCTCAGGAGGGAGCCTACTTCTTCCTCTGCCTGCTGCCTGCTGCCGCTCCCCCTGCTTGTGCACCCTCTCTCTCTCTCTGACAAATAAATACATAAAATCTTTTTTTTTTTTAATGTTGGAGAAATTTATTTTTACACTGTAATGTAGTCCACGTTTAATATTAAAGCTAACCCAGATATATCAAGGAATAGAATGCAAGATTCCCATGAGCTTTTGACAGAGAAGGGAGACTTCCAAAGAATGGCATCACAAGCAGCATCAGACCACCACCCCAGGCCTGACCCGGGGCCTCCTGGCCAAGGCTCACTCCCTCAGCCTTCAGGGGAACGCAGGGACCCTCACTAAAGAGTCCAATGCCCAGGGATATGGCTTAGTTACACTTCAACACATTTCTCCTGGGCGCTTGTGAGAAGCCAAAGGCATTTGTGACAATACATACAGTTATATAATATCCCTCCAGGGCTAGGAATTCATTCAAAGCCATGTCTGCATTCAGACATTCCTCTACACCACTATGGCCAGAGAGAGCCACACAGGTCCCACCTCACATCCCCCTCCCACCACATGGACCCTGAACAAGAGAGGGCCTGCTCCTTGGAACACCCCACAGTTCCCCTGTTTCCTCTGTGACGTCCAGTCTTCACACATGCTGGACCTTCTGCCCAGAATGCCCTTCCTTCCTTTCCCCTGAACAAATGTTTCCTCTCTCCCCAGAGAGAGGACTGAGGCTATTTTCCTTGCCTTTTGCCATCCCTCCTTCCTAGGACTGGGAATGATTTGTCCACATCTGAGAGCCCCTCAGGAGCTCAGCCTGAGTGCCCCTCATCTCGCCAGCCCTCCCCTAGCACCCAGGAGGTGCTAGAAATGGGGGGTCGGGATTTCATTTTTGATAGATACGGCCAAACGGGCCTCCCCATAGCAACTCTCCCGACTTCCCCTCCCACAGCTGTTGACCCTGAGGTTCGACTTTCTACAGAGAGCACCCC
The DNA here is from genome assembly GCA_004024625.1 of Mellivora capensis. Classification (NCBI taxonomy): domain Eukaryota; kingdom Metazoa; phylum Chordata; class Mammalia; order Carnivora; family Mustelidae; genus Mellivora; species Mellivora capensis. Next base: position 40,702 of record PISX010007590.1, on the reverse strand, counting down.
AATGTGCTTGCTCATGACTGAAATTATGTATACCTCTGCGTCGCTTCAAGAATGGGGAGTTACGGGGGCTCCTGGGTGGCTCAGTGGGTTGAAGCTTCTGCTTTCGGCTCAGGTCATGATCCCAGGGTCCTGGGATCGAGCCCCACATCGGTCTCTCTGCTCAGCAGGGAGCCTGCTTCCCCCTCTCTCTCTGCCTGCCTCTCTGCCTGCTTGTGATCTCTCTCTGTCAAATAAATAAATAAAATCTTTAAAAAAAAGAATGGGGAGTTACGTCCTATCATGTCACTTTAGAAGAAAGCAATTGTGAACAACTTAATCAGTAGAGAGCTAGTTAAATGAATGATGGCATATTATCCAGCTGTTAAAAAGAGGCAGCCTTCAGTATGAAAAGATACCAAATGACCAACAACAATGCGGGCAGGATGCGACAATTTGCGTAAATTCTTTTTTAAGGATGGTGTGCATGTGCATGCAAGGTCTTTGGGAAGACGCAGGATAAGCCAATCAAGGTGGCTGTCTGTGGAGTTGGAGAGATTGGTGGGAGATGGCAGCTAGATGAGACGGAGATTATTTTTCAGCCCAAAACTGGTTGTTTTGTTTGCTTGCTCGTTTTAAGTCATTCTGTTAAATAGGTGTTGATTACACATGGCACAACATCTAAGCAAGACCCAAGTTCAGTACAAAAGAAGCCACCCTCTCTCTTCTGCATCCTGCCCTCTTGGTTTGCCCTCTTTGGTACCTCCTCAATCTTTGCACGGTGGGAAGAATTACCCACTCAAAAATAATTAAATCTAATATTATTTTTAAAGATTTTATTTATTCATTTGAGAGAGAGAGAATGAGAAAGAACATGAGAGGGAGAGGTCAAAGGGAGAAGCAGACTCCCCAAGGAGCAGGGACCCCAATGTGGGACTTGATCCCAGGACTCTGGGATCGTGACCTGAGCCGAAGGCAGACGCTTAACCAACTGAGTCACCCAGGCACCCTCCAATATTTTTTTAAAAAACAACTGAATTGTGGCTCCTGGGTGGTGCAGTAGGTTAAGCGTCTGACTCTTGGTTTTGGCTCAGGTTGCGAGATTGGGCTGCACATCAGGTTCCACGCTCAGCGTGGAGTCTGACTGAGTTTCTCTCTCCCTCTCCTTCTGTTCCTCCCCCTGCTCCCCACCCCCACTCTCATGCACCTGCTCTTTCTCTCTCTCCCTCTCAAATACTATTTTTTAAAAACCTGAATTAAGGGGCGCCTGGGTGGCTTGGTGGGTTAAAGCCTCTGCCTTCAGCTCAGGTCATGGTCTCAGGGTCCTGGGTTTGGGCCCACATCGGGCTCTCTGCTCAGCGGGGAGCCTGCTTCCTTCTCTCTCTCTGCCTGCCTCTCTGCCTACCTGTGATCTCTCTTGTCAAAATAAATAAATAAATAATTTTTTTAAAAACCTGAATTAAAGGAATACCTGGGTGGCTCAGTCCATTAAGCGTCTGCCTTTGGCTCAGGTCATGATTCCACGGTCCTGGGATCAAGCCCCGCATGCTTCTCCCTCTCCCTCTGCCTGCCGCTCCCCCTGCTTGTGCTCTCTCTCTATCAAATAAATAAATAAAATTTTTAAAAACCTGAATAATGAATTTAATAAGCATTGGCTGAAGAAAGGAATCAACCAACAAAAAAATAAGAATCAAAGACATGAAACAATTCTATAACCAAAAAGGGCCTGACCCAGTGACAGACAAAATGACAGAGACAGAAAGAGATACAAGTATGATTGGCCACAGCTGGAGAGTGTGTCCTGTCTTATCTTGCCCTTGGCTTCCCCGTATGTATATCTTCTCTTCCTAGGCCGACCAGGACACGCCTGATGCTCTCCTTTCCTCCCCAGGGCTAGGCACCCAGCAGGTATGTGATAAACATTTCTGGCCCCAGTCCCCACTAACACCACCCGTGCTCTGTTGGGGAAGGGGCTGAGGGACACAGTTGCCAGAGCCTGCCTTCCAGAGCCCAGGATTGTGTGCAGGGCTGTGCTGTGACTCCTGTGGGCCCTGGACACTTCCATCTTCCTGGGCCCCTTCTTCCATTAAAAAAAAAAAAAGGACGTATATTTTACAAAAGTATTGGTATAAAGACAGATGTAATCCAGGCTAGACTCATTATGATACATTCATTATCAGTCATTTTTTTTCTCATTTCAGAAAATAATCAAAATGAAAACATTTCATCAGTCCCCTAAAATTACCATGGGGTCCTAGGCCTTGTGTCTTCCCGGGCCTAAGGATAAAGTTGGCCCTGGGCCTGGTTGGTGGTCAGTAAGCAGTCACTGCTGCTAGAGGCAGCCTGGCCAGGGAAAGCTATGTGGGCCCTATCCTTGCTCCCGCCTTACCCCTGGGGCTCTGAAGGCCATCACTAAAGTTTCCTGAGTTCAATGTCCCCACTGCTAACATGCAGTGCTGCCATGAGGATTAGGGGCTTGATAATGGCCCAATGTTATTGGATGATCTGTCCCCAGGATGGAGGGAGACCTCTGTAAGTGGGCATCAAGGACCTACCACAGTCAGATAAAGATAGCTTAAAATTCCAAGTCAGGCCTCTCTGATTAGGGGTCCCGGTCATTGACTAGGCATTAGAATCACCTGGGAGCTTTAGAAACTACTAGAGCCTGGCCCCCACCGGAGCTGATATGGGACCAGACCTGGTTTTTTGTTTCGAGCTTCCCCCCCAACCCTGCCCTGGGGATTCTAACAGGGGGCAGGACTGAGCATCTCATGGGATTCCTGTCCATGGAAGGAGTGAGCTGAGGAATGCTGTCTCGTCCAGTGGACAGCTTCTCACCCCAACGACATCCAAGCCCGCGGATGCTCAGTGGCTGCTGGAGGCAGTGCGGCAAACGTCACTTTTCTTAAAGACAGCGCCCTATCTTGAGCATCTTCAGATGGCAGCCAGCCAAGATGCCCCCTGTGGGGGCCACTCCCAGCCTGGAAACTTGCTGGACAGACACACTGATGGAAAGGACCAGTGCATGCCTCCCAGCTCACAGGAAGGGAAAGACTAAGACCCAAGGACTTTCCCACCAAGCGCTAAGTGGGCTTCCCCAAGGTGGGGCTGTGGGCCCCCTCCACCTGAAGATCTCATGCAGTCACCCTGCCCTCCTGGGCCACTGACTCAGCATCTCTGGGTTCAGTCAGAAGCTGCATTTTTTACAAGCTCCGGAGGGGATGTCTGTGCACAGGAACATTTTGGGGTTGGTCCTACATCTTGATTTGGGAGGGGGTCATGCAGTGTTCACAGCTATAAAAAATCATCAAAGTTGACACTTAAGGTGCACCTGACAACAATAAAACAAATACTGGAGCGCCTGGCTGGCTCAGTCAGTAAAGCGTCCAGCTCTTGGGTTTTGGCTCAGGTCATGATCTTGGGGTCGTGAGATTGAGCCCAGTGTCAGGTTCCCTGCTTGGCGGGAAGTCTGCTTGAGATTCTCTTCCTCTCTCTCTCTGCCCCCCACCCTCCCTCTTTCTAATAAATAAATAAAATCGTAAAAAAAATTATAAATAAATAAATAAGAACGAGCTTACCACGTGTCTGGAGCTTTGGAAAGAGAATCAGGGGAGGCTGCCTAGAGGAGGAGCTCTTTAAGCTAAGCCTAGACATGGAGAGGAGCAGGAACAGGACAGAGGGAGTAGGGAGGCCCACAGGGAAGGGACTTGTAGCCAGCCATAGCAGCAGGGGGCGGGGCAGCAGGTAGGAATGGAGACGGGTGGGTTCTGGGGCCTTGTCAGGCAGTGGCCTCACACCCACCCAGGGACAGGGTGTCCTCAGAGGCCCACAGGCTGCTGTGGTCAGCATAGGTAGCCCATGTAAACTCCCAACTTGCCTCCAAGTGCACCCAGGTCACTCTCCCCAACAAGCCGGCATTGTGTGGGGTTCCAATGCAGGGCAAGAAAAACAGAGAGCCCAATTGTCCCTGTCATAATGGGTATATAATTTATAATAATGTCAGCTATTAAAGGATTTTTAGTAATTAACTGACAGTGGTGTGCTATTTCACTGCATTTTTGCCTGCCATAATGATCTTGAACTTTGCAAGACGGTTTTGAACTTGCTCAAAATAAGCCCCAAACACAAAGAAGGGCGACATCATTCCAAATGAGGGGTAAGAGGAGTTGGACAAAATATGGCTGTTCTCCTCTCAGGGAGAGGGGTGAGCTGTGCACAAGTGGGGAGATCTGAGGTCCACTGTCATCCCAGAGAGCTGCACAACCAGTAAAATGCCTGCCAGGCCAGAGTGGGGAGTAAAAGCAAGTCAGCTGTTTCTTAATAGTGTTAAGATGCATTTTTTTTTCAATACACCTTGTTTGCGTGATATACAGCTAGGAATATTTTTCTCTTCCCCAAGAAATAGGCTTCCACTCTCATTTTTCTTGAAATACATGTCTCTGTTGGTATATCTTTTGCTCTTTTGATTTCTAATAGAGACATAGAAAATATTTCTTTTTCCTATTAATTCCACTAAGAAAAGATAAAGCCAGCATGAGCCCATTGATAAATAGTAACTTATACTGGCAAGGGTTGGGGGGAGGCGTTAGGGAGTGGAGGGGTCTGTGGCAAATTGGAGAGCCCAGTGTAAGCGAAGTATCTGTTGTTCTGGCCTAGACAATCAGGACTGCGAACCCCTGGCAGAGACTTGTAGGTGCCTATGGCAACCTCAGTTCTCCTTCTTTCTCTTTAATAGCAGAATGAGGATTTCTTTTCAGCTGGGCAAATTTTATCCTGGGGAATTTTACAAAGCCTTCCATCAGTCTTTCTCCCCATGGGTTAAATTTCCCTGTCTTTCTAGCCCTCTCATTCTTTCTCCCCCCATTTATTCTTTTACTCATTCATACATCAAACACATGGACGGGGACTTTTTGTGTGGCAGGTCAACTCACTGGGTTGTTTCTCTTGCCAATATCCCTTTGGACCCTTCTCAACCTCCTTCATATCCAACCCAGCAGTGGAAAGGAATAGGGAGAGAAGGGAGAGTGGCCTCTCAGGTTTAGGATTCATGTCAGGGTTGACTGGTTTTTCTTTCTTCTATCTGATTCAACCCTTACCACCTCCAGGGAGAAAACCCAGACTCAGAGATATTAACTCATCTGCCCAAAGTCACACAGTTAGAAAGCAGTAGACTCAGCCTTGAAGCTGGTTCTGACAACCTACGTGGCCTGTGGCCCCCACCACCCCATCCCTCCTGCCTTTGTGGATGTCTACATGCTGCGGACGGACGGACGTCTTCTGCAGCCACTGGCCAGCACCGCAGAGAAGAGCCCATTGCACTTCAGACTCTTTGGCACAGACTGAAAAAGCATTTGCAATTCTGCACTCAAATGCTCTGCCACTGAGCTATACCCCCAGCATTTGCAATTCTGCATTGACTCTGCTGGGGTGGCTGCAAGCCCCTGGTCAGGAAAGGGAAATAGGAGGGCTCCGCCAGCACACTGCGGGAGGCCAGAACGCTTGCACATGGGCCTGGAGATGGTGGGGGGCAGCTCTGTCCTTCAGGAAGCTTTGAGCTGCAAGTAATGGGAAATTCAACTCAAAGTGGTTCTTATGCTAAGAACTTTCATTATTTCATGGATTAAAAAAAAGAACTCCAGGTTCTCAGAGCCATTCCACGAGATCATCAAGGACCCGGTTCTTTCCGTCTCTTTGCTTTTCCATCCTCAGTGGGTTGGTTTTAACTGCGGCTGGCTCCCCCATCACGGCAAGAGAGCTATTGCCACTCTGGCCAGCACAGCAGACACGATGAAGAACAGCTCTCCTACAGCCTTCTTCCTAAAAGTCAAGACCTTTTCCTAGAAACTCCTAGTGGATATCCCCTCAAATCTCCTTTGCCAGAACAGGGTCACCCATGGACTTTAGCTACAGGAGTTTCATCTGTTAGGTGGCTAGGTGCCTTCCATTCTCCCCTCCCCAACCCGGCCTCCTCTGCGTCCTGGGAGGCTGGTGAGCAAGGGCTGCATCAACACGCAACCTTGCTTTTGGCCTTCAGGTTGGACTCAGCCAATGGGGGACATCAGAAAGTACTCCCAGATGACAGGAAGAAGGAGCAGCCAGGGTGCTCATTCCTCTGTGTCCTCCTTGCTGGGTGGCGTGGGCCCACGACTCCTATAAGGCAGCCCTCTCCATGCACTCTCTCTCCTGGTTCTCATTCCTGCTCCTGTCCTCAGGGACTTCTCCAACCTAAGGGGTGAGAACAGCTGCTCCCCATTGCCATCCCAGGCTCATTCACCAGCCCTGTGCAATGCCCAAACCCTTCACACACCTTTATCATTAGGCCTTTCTCCACTTCTCTCAGTTGCCCATCTGAAGGTGCATTCTCTACCCTTCCCGAGACCAGACAGTACAGGAACCAGGGGATAAAGCTCCTTTTGAAGCCTGGTCTGTCTCCTGAGCCTCTTCCCAGAGGTCTCTTTTGCACTGCACCTTCAGTCCACCCCAGTAGCTGGCATCGCCTCATCCCCCATGCTGACCTCCTCATCTTTGTCAACAGCACACCAACCATTCAGGCGCCCAGGAACAAAACCTGGGTGTTGACTTCCACTTTCCCGTTGCCCTGCCCTCAACCCAATCCAGAACAGTCTTCAATGATCCCACCTCTCCTGGTCTCTCCCATTCCTCACTTTGTCCCGATTTCAGGCCTCCATCACGGCTCATCTGCTGCGTGACAGCAACCTCCTAGGTGATCTCCCTGCCTCCCAGGCAGGCCACTGCCCCAAAAAATGTCTGCAACCACAGCTCTAATCAGGATCTATTCTCCTGCTCCACACCTGCCCTTACGGCCTGCTAATTGCACTCCAAATGCCCTCACTTGGCCATAAAGCCCTATGCATTTAGGCTGCTACACAGATTCCCAGCCCCATTTCTTACTGCACACAGGATCCCCGGGCTAGACAGGTTCTATCAGTCAGCTACTGCTGGGTACAAAGTCATCCCAAGGCTCAGTTGCTTAAAATAACAATGTATATTATTGCTACCAAGTCAAAGTTCAGCTGGAACTTTGGCAGCTCTGGGCCAGACTCAGATGATCCTGGCTTGGCTCACTCACGCATTGGCCAGCGGCTGACAGGTGGGCTAAGGGCTAGCTGGTCTAGGATGGTCTCACTCCCATGTCTAGCGGTTGTCTAGCTGAAAGGAAGGGATTGGGTCACATGTCACTCATCACCCAGCAAACCAGTCTGGTGGGATACTAGTTGTCTAGAGCTGCAGAGCAAATTACACAGCTAAAAACAACAAACTGGTATGTTCTCACAGGCCCTGGGGGTCAGGATGCCTAGTGTCAGTTAGCTGGGTATCTGTGGCTCAAGGACCGTCCCAGGGCTACAGTCAAGGTGTCGGCTAGGGCTTCTGCCATCTCAAGGCTCCAGGGGTAGACCTGCTCTTCCTCGCTCGCTTCCACGGATTTGGGTACGTCTCCAGTCCTGCTAGCTGTTGGCCAGAGGCACCCTTTCCTTGCCAGATGAGGTCCTCCATAGGCACTTCCAGCAGAGCATCTGGGTTTCCTCCCAAGTGAGCCAGCAAGAGAGCAAGAAAGGGAAAGCAAGATGGAAGTCACGCGGTCTTTTGGTAAGCTAACCTTAGAAGCTCCAACTCATCTCTTCTGCTGTGTTCTGTGCATTGGAAGGGAGGCACGAGTCCAGGAGATTACATAGGGCGTTCATCTCAGGGGGTGGGGATTATAAGGAGCCACTTTGGAAGCTGCAGGTCACACCTGAGCTTGGTCGTAGACTGGTTTCCAAACCGCAAGAGTGAATGCAGAAGTGTGTAAGACCGCTCGTGGCCCGGGCTCAGAACGTGCATGTGTTTGGCCAAAGCAAGCCACAGGGCCAAGTGCAGATTCAAGGCACAGGGGAGATACACGCCATGGTTTGTTGAGAAGAGCTGCCTAGTTACATTGCAAGGAGGATATGGGCAAGGATGGAGAACTGTGTCCATTTTTGCAAAGAACCAAACAGGCTTTCCCACCAGTCCTCAAAAATGCTTTGTGCTTTCTAGCGTAAAGGCTGTTGGGTCCCGTTTCTTCTTCTCACACATCTGAGCTCCACCTCCACCGGTTATCATCCTGCCAGTCACCCAGGACCAACTTATACTCTGTATTAATTTCCTTTTGCTGCTATATCAAATGATCACAAACTTGGTGGATTCAAGCAACTCAGATTTTATTGCCTACAGTTCAGGAAGTCTGAAGTCCAAAATGAGTGTCACTGGGTTAAAATCAGAGCATCAGCAGGACTGTAAATTACCTTTCCAGGGGCCCAAGGGAGCTTTTCCAGATTCTAGAGGCAGCCTGCAGGGCTTGGCTCATGTCCTCTTCACCCGCCTTCAGCACCAAGAATGGCTGGTGTGGTCTTTCTCCTCCTCACTCTGACATGAGTTCTCTCTCTCCCTCTTCCTTCTGCTCATAAGGACCCTTGTGATTACAGTGGGTCCCCACAGACAAGCCAAGATAATCTCCCCATCTCAAGGTCGGCTGACCAGCAACCTCAAGTCCACCAGCAATTGCAATTCTCCTCTCCATGTAACCGACCATACTCGCAGGTTCTAGGCACCATACACGGATGCCTTCCCTGGAGGCCGTTCCTCCACCTACCACCACCCCCCCACCCACGAACGCAGATGGCGGCCGCATTTTGTTGAGCACATGCTATGTGCCCACCGGTGTGCCCAGGTCTCCTCTCCCTGATTGATCCCACCCGTTCTCATACCCCCATGAGGAAGGTTCTATTAGTGTTCTGATATAGACTCAAATAAATTAAGCAACTCCCCAAGGCTCCCCAAGGAGCTACCCAGAGAGCATATGCTGGATAGCAGACCTTGAACTCGCATCTATCAGGCTCTGAAGCCAGAGTCCCAAACACACACTCATGCTGCCTCCTCTGAAGTCACCAGATCCCTTCAACTAGAGGTCCTCCCTCCTCAGTGCTCCTATAGCCGAGGAAGATTGGGCCTCTCTTTGAAGAGATATTCTTCTGAAGTCTCAGTTTTGGGCAGGCCACCTCCCCAGCTCAGTTGCCAAAGTCATAACAGTAATTATTTAATGAAAATCTGCCATGTGCCAGAACTTTCTCATCCATCACGTCTCACACCCACTGCTAAGGCAGGTCTTATTTCCACTTTCCAGAGAAGGATATGGAGACTCAGAGGAAGGTGGGCCTCAGGGTTCACTGGTGTCAGCGCTGGGAGTGGAACCCAGGCCTAATCCCAAAGCCTGTTCTTGCTTTGCTAGGCTGCCTCTGTAAGCCAGATAGAAACCAACCTATCGCTCGCTGGCTTTCAGCCGGACACATCTGTAGCCCAGTCATGCTAACTAGAGTTCAAATCCCAGCTCTCCTACTTTCTGCCTGGATCTGCCTCAGTTTCCCCATATGTTAGACTGACAGCCCCTACCTCCTAAAGGCTGTTGGTGAAGAATAAGCATGCTAATGCATCTAACGTTTTTGACAGTCACCGCCATACGGTAAGCATTCCCAGTGGCTGGAACTTGTCAGCTGGGGCTCATTCAAGGGCTCCTGCTCCAACGATGGCCATACTCGCCGTTGGCTAGGCAGCTCTCCTCTGTGAAACTTCATCACCCCAGACTACCTACACGGAAGGTTATCTAGAAGAGTAAAATAGATCGTTGTTGAGAAAACGCTTTGTAAACTGTAGAGTGGGGTGCCCACATTGGCTAACAAGGAGCTTTACAAAGTACTCAACAAGCAGGCCAGAAAACCATAGACCCCCCGGAGGACCCAGGGCGGCGGCCTTCTCAGTGTGGGCCCCAGGGGAACGGAGGCCCAGCAGCTGTCCTATTTCCTCCTCCCCTCCTCTTGCACACTGCACCCCCCCCCCTCATCCATCCTGGGGTGGCTGAGGCTGCAGGAATGCGATGGTATCTCAGCAAACAGACAGTCTGTTCCCAGAGGAGCCGGGGCCGCCCCCAGGAGGCCCCACTCTCCCAGCCACAGTAAACACAAGGGTCTGTCCTCATTATCAGCTTGGCTCGGCAGCAGCGGAGACAGTCTGCCCACTGGAGACTCTCCACAGTGTGATAAGCCGCTGGGCCCCTTGTTGGCTGTCCTCCTGGGGCTACAGCCAGGCTGCCCGGGAATAGGAATCCTAGAGCTGGCCTGGCTCGGGGCCTAAATACCTTCTCCAGGGGTCGGGGGCTGAGGGTAGGGAGCTGGCTGCCTGTGCAGGGAGCATGTCGGTTACTGAGACGAAGGAAGCAAAGGACCAGAGCTGTGCCAAGGAGTCGGGCCATGTTGTCGGCAAAACTCTCCATTGCTCTCAAGGACTTCTGAATCCATTTCTCACAGGGCTTTGGGAGTCCCCTTCCTCATCATCATCTTCATAGACTGTACATATGGACAGTAGTGCTCTCCTTCCAGTGTTTTCCAACCCACATTCCAATGAATTACCGGAAGGCCCTTAGCTCTGGACCTGGTGAGGGCTCAGAGAAAGTCAGCTTGCAGGAGGGAGAGTGATAGCATTCTCGTCGTCATTCAAGTGGTGCAGGGAACCCCCTGTCCCTCAAAGGAACACCAGCTAACTCGTCTCTGGGACGGCCACGCCCACCATGTCCTCAGTCTCTCAACTCACCAAAGGTGGGGAATGCTGGGCTGAATGGCGTCCCCGTTTGACAGTGAAGCAGACTGGAAGGGCAGGTAGGTGACATGCTTTGAAGGCTGTACAGGCAGGACATGACGCTGCCGAAACAAGCCACAAGCCCTCAGACTCAGAGTCTGATGAGTTTTTTCCATCCTGGCCTCTGCCTGCCCTTGGGCAACCACTGAGGAGCCGAGACTGGGTCACTGGTCTGTGTCCTAGATCCTCGCTGGGGTCAGGCAGAGGCAGATCAAGATCCTGGGGTGGAAGATTAGCTGACAGCTTCTTCGCGGCACTTTGGAAAGCCGCAGTGAATCAAACTCCAAATAGCCAGAGGTGGCTGTGGACCCGCAGGGTGAGCACTTGGCTGGAAGTCCAACAGCCCTGGGTTCCAACCAACTGCTATTTTCAGGCGAGTGACCTAGGGCTGGGCCCTTACCCTCTCTAGATTTGGTCCCAAGACCCTTATATCCTTACCCCTAAGATAAATCTTCCCCTCTGCCTTGGCTCCCTCTTCTGAGAGTTGCTAGGGGAATTCAGTGTAATAGGGCCCATCAAAGCCCCCTGGTTTGTAGCTTCTGAGTCAAATGTCCTCACTTACAGATCAGCTGACTTTCAAACCCCTCACCACCATTCAAGGCCCAGCTCAGATGCCTCCCCTCAGGCAGCCCTCTCTAATCTCTGAGCTAGCATAATCACAGCCTCCTTGAACCCGTCACATCTCTCCCGGGGTACCCGCTCCCTTGTGTGGGGTCAAAGTTTAGGACGGATTCCTCATGGCACCCCCATTCCCTGACATAGAGTGAGACTCATTAAGTACCTGATATAGTAAATGAATGGGCCACCCAGGTGAAATGGCCACTCTGCCCCCTTGTCAGTCTCCAAGCCTTAGAGAGCATGTCTCCTCCTCCCCTTCTGTAAAGACTGATAAAGACCCCTGAATGGCAATTCTTCCTGGAAGTGGCTTCCTTCCTTTCCCACTTCCTGCTCTCAGCTCCAGATGCTCGTGTGTTCCCTGGACCTCCTGAGTTCTCTCCTGACTCCTTAGCCTGGCCTTCGAGGCCCTTCCCAACCTGGCCTCAGTGTCTGCTTCCTTCCTTCTCTGGCCTCTGGTCCCAAGAGTGCCTTCTACTTGGGCCTTGCTCTCTGTTCTTGACACTCACAGAAACATCTCTGCTCTGAGTCTACAATCCAGTCACTGCCGTCACCAGCACAGGGCCTTCTGCTGACTCTTTCCTTCTCAACACCGCCCACTGCCCCCCATAGGTACTCTCTTATAGGCAAGGGACCTGCCAGTGGCATTTGGTTTTCACAAATGGGTCCACCATCACCTTCCCCAACAAACCAGTGGGGCCCCTGAGTCTCCCCTCCCCCATAGCAATAGGTTCCATTTCTCAGGATAAGGGAAAGGAAAGGCACTGAGCTGCAATTGGGAGCATACAGAATGGTCCCCAAGGTGTCTTAGGTTTTCTCTAGGTCACGTCTTCCACCTCATGCCCACTGGACCCACCATCCACATCTCCATCAATTCCCACATCACAGGGCACTCCTTCTGTCCATGGCTATAGCCTTGGGCCTCTGGCTACCTCCCCAGGCATGGCCATGGCCACTCCACCATCTACCCCTGAGCCCCACCCCCTCACCCTCATATTCCCAAACAGGAACCAAGGGTCCTACTCTAGGCCAGGTGCTGTTCTAGGCCCGGGTGGAATGGGGTGGTACACAGGAGTAAACAAAGCACACATGGTCCCTTCCCTCATGGAGCTTGCATTCTAATGAAGGACATGAACAAAACAGACAATTATAATGAGTAAAATGCAGAGTATTTTTTTTTAAAGATTTTATTTATTTGTCAGAGAGATAGAGTACAGGCAGGCAGAGTGGCAGGCAGAGGGAGAAGCAGGCTCCCTGCAGAGCAAGGAGCCTGATGTAGGACTCGATCCCAGGACGCTGGGATCATGACCTGAGCCGAAGGCAGACGCTCAACCAACTGAGCCACCCAGGCATCCCAAATGCAGAGTATTTTAAGTTACTTTCAGTATAGGTAACTTCACTGCCATTGAAAATAAGAACTTTGGCTAAAAATAAGAGAGAGGAGTTTGGGGCGTGCAGGGAGGAGCTGCTATTTCAATGGGGGAGGTCAAGTGGGCCTCCTTGAAAAGCTGGCATCTGCTCAAAGTGTTGAAGGAGGCAAGGGGGTGGACCTTGAGGATCCTGGGGGAAAAGCATTCCAAGCAGGAGGAACAGCCAATGCAAAGGCCCCTGCTTGAATATATGTCCCTTCCTCTGTCCATCCACATTTTTCATGCCTTTACTTGGCCTTTCACAGAGTTCAAGGGTGTTAGAGGAAAGTGTTTACTTGGTCACATGTCCCACTGTGCCCGAAGCTCCTTCGGGCAGGGACCCCATAATGGCCAACTTCATAGTCATCCCACAGGCCACTCTGACATGTCCAGAAGAGCACACACCCAGACATACACACCCACACTTGTACAGAGAGACCTATACACTGCGGCCATAGAGAAGGGCATGGTTATTGTCTAGGACATAAACTGAAGGAAGGGTAAATACCAATTAAGCTCACTCAGCCCCACCAAGTTTACAAAGGTCTCCCTTATGCCTACCCTTTGAGCTGGGACCTGTGTGGTTATTAAAGCGAGGCTCAGAGAGACCAAGGTGAACAGACTGGTAATTGATATTTGCAATACTGGAAGCTAGCTAGCTCTTCTGATTTCCATCCAATGTAGGATCTCATTTCTTAAAACAATAGGTCGGATGTGAATATAGTACAAAATTCAAAATATCCATAGAGACATAGTAGTGTCCCTTTTCTCCTCTCCCCAGCCCTCTCCGCCCAGCTCCCAGCTCCCTCCCTGGAGTTTGAGGGCACTGACCAATTTATTCCCAATTTACTTAAATGGGGACTTGGGCTCCCCCTCTTTCTGTGAAGAGACTCTGCTTCACAAATATATCTGACAGGACAGAAACGGGCTCTGAAGGCATCTCTTCCCTGCTCCTAGAACACAGGCTCTCTGGGACCAGGCTTGGCATCCACTTGATTTGCCCAAAACCACAAGCCTCTTGGATCCATGCCACAGTCACTGCATGGCCTACATCTTAGTCCCTGGGGAAGATCTACTCATCAGGAAGGACCCAGTGTCCTCAGAGAGAGGAGACAGGGATGGAGCAAGAAGCGAGAAAGAGTCAGCACGGGCTTGGGAGGGGGAAGTGGGCACGGAAGGAAAATGGCACTGTGCTGGAGTGGCTTTACAATGGGGACCCCCATTTAATGACCTCTGTATTCTTCCGCAGTGGTTTTAACCGCAGAGGGACTATCATTCACCATGAAAAGGATGGCCTTGGAGTCACTGGATGACCATCCTTACCACACCCAAGCAGGGTGCCCCAGACACAGCTCCAACCCAACCGTGGAGTGTGGTACATGCCTTCCCTTTACCAGGAGCAGATGAAAATGAGTCAGCACACGGCCTGCTGCCAGGAGCTCCCAGTCTAGGGGAGGACAGACACTTACTCACACCAGTGGGAAGGTCTCAGGAGGCTGGGCAGAATCAAAGGATGGCACTTCTCCTGGAATGAGTGAGCAAGCGAGCGAGAGAGAATGCACAGGACCCCAGGCCAAGGGACCAACACATACGAAGACCAGAAATGGTAAGAGGAACTTGCCAAAGTGGGTGCTGGAGACCAAACAGGAAGTGTCGATGAGGATCAGAGGTGAAGGATTTGCACATCAAGGGGGTGCGTCTGACTTTATCTTATAGGTGGAAGTTTTCAAGCAAAGTTATGACCAGGTCCTGTTTGTGTTTTATCTGGATCTCTCACAGACGGTGAGCTCTGTAGAGGATGGGTTGGAGGCTTCCGGTGCAGGAAATATCAAGGCCTGACTCAAGTTAGGGCAAAGAGAATGTATTTATAATGCTTTATTTCTTAAATAGGATGGTGGGAACACAGCGTTAATGTTCTTTTCTCTATGTCAGTTCATAATGAAAAAGAAATTTTGAAACTTAAGTCAGTGAATACAAGCTCCAGAAGGGTAAAGATAGCAACAGCTAATAATGAAGGTTCTCAGGCACTTAATAATAATGCTTAATAGGCACTATTCCTAGGATCTTACACGTATGCATATATTTAATCCTCACAGCCCTACTAGGTAGGTGTTACTCCCAAATTACCCATGAGGATAATTTAGTACAGAGAAGTTGATTACCTTGCCCAAGGTCACCCAGTCAGTAGGGTGGAAAGCTGGAATTCCGTGGTCACACCCTTAACCAGGGCTTGGTCGCCACCATGGGGCCTGTTCACCACCATATCCCCAGCACCTGGCACACACCCAATCTACCCTAAGTTTTCTTTGGATGAATGCAACCCAGAGAAGTTCAGCAAGTTCTTTTAGGTCCCACAGTCCTTCAAAATAAGGCTCCCATGGAAGCCTGGTTGGCCGGCCACCAGATCCAGCCCTCCTTCCCCAACCTGGCCACACCCCTTCCTCTCTCTCTCCTGTTTGTCGCCAGTCTCCATTCTCAGCTGTCCCAGGGTCACCATACTGGCAGCAGAGCCTGACTCAGCCAGACCAGTGGAGCCAGGCGGGCGGGCGACCACACTCAGGGCACCCAGCTGAGGACACCACCCAGGGCGAGGCGGAGCAGCACGCGGGGCGGGGCTACACTGGGAGAGGTCTGAGGCAGGGCGGGGCCAACGCGGGCTGAGGCTCACTGCCCACAGGGCTGCAGGAAAGCTCCGCCCCCTGTTAGGGCTGCTGGGGCTCGCTCCCCCGCTGCTTGTCGCACCGCGCTCTGCTGAGACCCAGCTCTTTGGGACCTGATTTCCAATGCAAAATGGCAGTGAAATCAAGAAATCAAGAGTGGGACCCTTAGCTGACGAGACACCGCAGGCTGCCCCCGAGAATACATTCAGCATGTACTTCCAGGCCCTTGTTACTACCTTTGACCAAAACTCCAAGTTTCTCTCTTTCAGGAAACTTTCCCAGAATACCCAGCTCTTGATGCCTCCCTCCTGGGAGTCCTGTCTTCGCAGTCTTGCCCAGAGATAAGCTTTGGTTGGTGTTTGGTTTTGTTATGGGCTAAATTGTACCCCCGCTACCCACCCCCACCCGCAAAAATTTGTATGTTGAAACCCGACCCCTGCCCAGTACCTCAGAATGTCACTCTATTTGAAAATAGGGCTTTTAAATAAGTGATTCACTTAAAATGAGGCTGTCTATGTGGTCCCTAATCTAATAGGAATGGGGAAATTTGGACACACAGAGAGACACAGGGGATGTGTGGCCACAAAGACAAGACCGTGTGAGAGGCAGCAAGAAGAAGGTTATCTCTAAACCACAGAGAGATGCCACAGAGGAAACCTATCCTGTGGCACCTTGACCTTAGATTTTCAGCTTCCAGAACTGTGAGGAGGCTAACTCCTATTGTTTAAGACCCCAGTCTGGTATTTTGTTATGGCAGCCCCAATAGGCTAATACAGATTTTCAAGTGGTGAATGGCATTTTTCCCGAGGGGTCTCCCCTTTCTAGAACTTACTCCTCCTTGGGCCGCAGCAGCAGGCTCTGCCATTTCCCCCTCACATAACCCTGGGGCCTGAACAACAGCCAGTTAGCCCATGGGGATCTCTGGTTTTTCCCAGTGAAGCAGTGGGGGGGACACAAGCAAAAGCAGGTGGAGGCTATCTACTCCCTCTGTGTCACAGCCTCAGGAGTGGCTTCTCTTTCTCAGGGACAGTATGCTTAGCATTAAAGGGGCCCAGACACAATTGTTTTTGCAGGAGAAGTGACTTCCATTAGTGGCTTCTACCTTCCTCATGCCCTGCCTCTCACCCTTTCCTCAACTCAAGTCACACTGTGATACACAGAACATCTGCTAAAATGGCCCACCTAGGAAACTAGAAACTGCAGCTCAGTCATGAAAACCTGGGCTCCAGACCTGGTCCCTAATCCGCTGTGTGACCCTGGCTTCGTTACATCCCTCTCTGGGCTCCAGGCTCGCCTGTGGAAGGAAGAGCCTGGATGAGCGGTCACCAAGGACTTCTGGAAGAAGATAAGAGCCTCCAACTGAGCAGAAGGTGAAGTGGGAGGTGGGGAAGTCAGGCTGGAGGGCAGAGAAGAAGCTGAAATGTAGAGCCAGGAGGGGGGAATTCCGTGGATAGGCAATGGGGAGCCCTGGCAAGCTTCTGAGCAGTGAGGGGGCCAAGCTGACCCGCGACAATGGCCCATACCCCTGCCTTCCTAACTTCATTCCTCGCCACACTCCCTTTCTTTACTCTTGACCTTCCTTCCTGTTCTTCCTACAACATTCTAAGTCCTTTTCCACCTCGTGGCCTTCACCCTTGCTCTTCCCTTTACTAGAAAAGTAGAAGTCAAGGAAGCAGACACTTCTAGCACTTGCTAATGTGCAAGGCACTGTCTAAACACTTCACCTATATTAACTCATTTCCTCCTCTCCTCAACCCTATAGATACTGTCATCCCCATCATGCAGATGAGCAAACTGAGGCATAGAGAAAAGAAGGCACTTGTTTAAGGCTCATGGCAGGGGCAGAGCTGGGATATGAAACTCTGGGATTCACTCTGATCCCATTGGAATGGCTTCCTGCTCCCTTCACCATCCAGTATAAAGTGTCCCCTATACACACCTCACCCCCTCACTTCCCATGGTTTCATCAGAACATCTGTGCCCCCTGATCTTTGGCATTTCTCTGTTGCTCATTCCATCACGTGCCCTCCTTAATGCCCGTCACCCAGTTACCCCACCCCACCCCACCTCTACCCAGGACTTTCTCTTGTTTACATGAGAACTTTCTCTTGTCACATGCCTAGTTCTCAGCACAGTGCCTGGCACAAAGTAGGGACTCAATCAAGGTTTGTTGAATGACTAAAGGAACAGGGATGTGCATGTGCGATGGGGAAGCTCAGCTCAAGCTTCAGTGGACCTCTAGCCTTTCCTGAGTCCCCAACCCCAAGAGAAAAATGCCTCCCTCCTGCTTTGTGTTTCCCATCCCACCCCACACACACACGTGTGTCTCCCCACTAGACCATTCACCACCTAAAGATAGCAACTAGGCCATGTCGTCTTAATACAAATAATACTAACCCATTTTGTGAGCATCACGTGTCAGGCATTGTTCCAAGCTTTCTACACAAACTCACTTACCCTTTCCAATGGTCCTGTGAGGTGTGTCCTGCTGTCCCCATTCCACAGGTAAGGAAACCGGGGCAGAGAGAAGCTAAGTACCTCGCCCACAGTCATAGGCCTAATAAAAGGCAAGGGCAGGATTTAGATTCAGACCCTCCAGTCAGGGCCCCTTTTCCCCATGCAGCTGGCAGGGCTGCTCTCCACTGAGACTCTGGGTGGGTCTGGGGCCCAGCTGGAGCTCTGGCCTCCTCACAGGCTGGCCAGCACCTTTGCCTGACTACACACAGGCCTCAGGGACCCTCTCGGAGCATCAGTGCATCTGAAGCCCAAAGACGAAGGCTGTGCCCCTGAGTCTGCTAGGGTTTCCAGTACAGGCTAAGAGCTGGCAAGGCAGCAGCTTCTGGAATATATTAGTTTCCCATTGCTGCTGTGACAAATGGCCACAGACTTGCTCACACAGATGTCTTACCTTCAGTTCTAGAGCTCAGAAGTCTGCCATGGGTCTCTAAATTCAATATGTCGGCAAGGCTGCGCTCCTTCTGGGCCTGCTGGAGGAAAATTCATTTCCTTGCCTTTCCTAGCTCCCAGCAGCCTCCTGCACTCCCTGGTTCAGGACCTCTTCCTCCACCTTCAAAGCCAATGATGACAGATCAAGTCCTTACGATACACCCTTCCGACTCTGCTCCCTTCCTCTCTCCTCTTGCCTCTGTCTTCCACACTTCAGGACACTTGGGGTCACCTTGGGCCCATCCAGATCATTGAAAATAATCTTCCCATCTTAAGATCAGCTGATAGGAACCTTAATTCCACCTGCAACCTGAATTCCCCATCTCCATGTAAACTAATAATTCACAGGTTCTGGGGATTAGGACATTGACATTTGGGGAAGACATGCGGGGAGGGGGGTGGCTCGGTTCTGCACACCACACAGGTGTTTCTCAGATTGTTCCTCAAACCTCCCCATCCCTAAATATCCAGGAGATCAGCGGAGCACCTCCAAAGACCTGACAGTGGGACAACCTGGGCCCCGGTGTCCTCGAGGCCTCCAGTGCTGGGCCTCCCTGGAAGCAGCCCCCCTTCCCCTGCAAGGAAGAGGACATGGGGCAGGGGGAGGGGAGGTGCCCGGCCAAGGACTCGCAGTCATCCACTTGGCAAGAAAAAAGTGGCCATTCCGAGCATTTTCACCTGTTATCAATAGCTCGCCAATCCTGAGTCATCAGGAGATTCTTCTCCCCACTGTAAAGGGCAGGAAAGCGAGGCCTGGATGAAGGTCACATGCCCAGTGTCTTGCATGTGCCCTGAATCACCTGCTCCTTCTCCTGCAACCTCGTGTCTCACGGTAAGATACCCACACAGTCTAGGTGGCCAGTCCTGGAATTCAGTGCCTCTCTTTGCCTCCACTATAATGTCTGGTTGGGCATGAGCTATCCAAAACACTCCTTCTTTATTAAAATCCCACAAATATTCTGAAAGGAAGTGCAAAAACCACCTAAAATCTTAAGAAAAAACCCGAGACCAGAGAGAAGCTGGAGGGGTTTCCTGAGGCATGTCTGCCAAATCTCGGAGGTGCATCTTTCCATTCCCCAATACCGAGGGACATTTCAGAGAAGCAAGGAGCCGCCTACCCCAGCACAACACTGCACACACTTGTATGTACACGTGCTGCCGTTCCCCCGGGAGGCCCAGAAAAGCCTGCGGTCCAGCTGCAGCCAACCCGACTCTTCCTTTCTGGTCTGCATGTTTGTATTTCTTTTTCTTGCCTGATGACATTAGCCACAAACTCTAGTACAATGTTGAAGAGAAAAGATGAGAGTGGTCAGCCTTGTCCTGTCCCTGATCTTAGGGGGAAAGCATTCCATCTTTTGTCACAAAGACGGTAGGTGTGGAATTTTTCAGATGCCCTTAACCAGGTTGAGAAGTTCCCTCTATTCCTAATTTATTCGGAGTTTTCATTAGGAACGAATGTCAGATTTTGTCAAATGCTTTTTCTGCACTTACTGAAATGATCGTATGGTTTTTCGCTTTTAGGGTGCCAATATGGTGAATTACATTGATTTTTTAATAGTATACCAACCTTGGATTCCTGTGATAAACCCCACTTGATATAATATATTATCTTTTTCGTATATTACTAAATTCAATTTGCTAAAATTTTGCTATTAACTTTAACATCTATGTTTACAAAGGATATTGGTCTATACTTTTCTTGAATGTTGTGGGTCTGACTGTGAGAGTAATGCCAGCTTAATAGCATGGGTTAGGGGGTGCCTGGATGGCTCAGTGGGTTGAGCAGCGGCAGCTCAGGTTATGATCTCAGGTTATGATCCCAGGGCCCTGGGATCGAGTCCCGCATAGGGATCCCTGCTCAGTGGGGAGCCTGCTTCTCCCTCTGACTCTCCCCCACCACCATGCTCTCTCTCTCATTCTTTCTCTCTCTCAAATAAATTCTTTTTAAAAAATCACCAATATTGGGAATTAGCACCACTACAGATTCTATAGATATTAAAAGGATCAGGGAATGTTGCCAATAAATGTGCCAACACACTTGACAATGTAGATGAAATGGGCATGTTCTTTTTCAAAGACACGAACTTCCAAAACTCAGGAAGGAATATATAACTCAAATAGCCCAATATTTATTTACTAAAGACATTGGATTTGTAGTGAAAAAAAACCTTCCTAAGAAGAAAACTCTAGGTCCACCCAGTTGCCCCGAATATTGGTAATTTTTAATCCATTGTTTTTCTGGGTTTTTTTATTCCGTTGACTTTTGTTCTGATCTTTATTTCCTTTCTTCTACTTACTTTGAGTTTCATTTGCTCATCTAGTTCTTTAAGGTAGACACCGAAGTAATAGGTTGGGGGCATTTTTTTTATAGACTAAATTTTTTTTTAAGATTTATTTATTCATTTATTTGAGAGGGGAAGGGCAGGGAAAGAGGAATCCAAACCAGACTCCTGCAGAGGGCAAAGCCCCAGGTGGGGCTCAGTCCCAGAACCCATGAGATCACACCCCCAGCTGAAATCAAGAGTTGGACACTCAACAGACCGAGCTACCCAGGCACCCCTGTGGACATTTTCTTTTTAATATAGGCATTTTAGAGCTATAATTTTTCTCCATATACTGCTTTAGATGCACAAATTTGTAGATGTTGTGTTTTCATTCATATTCAGTTGAAAATACTTTTAATTTACTTCTGATTTCCTATCTTACCCATGGTTTATTTCAAAGTATGTTACTTAGTTTCCAAATATTTGCTCATTTTCCAGACATCTTTCCATTGTTAATTTCTTTTTTTTTTTTAAGATTTTTATTTATTTATTTGACAGAGAGAGATCACAGTAGACAGAGAGGCAGGCAGAGAGAGAAGGAAGCAGGCTCCCTGGTGAGCAGATAGCCTGAATGTGGGACTCGATCCCAGGACCCTGAGATCATGACCTGAGCCGAAGGCAGCGGCTTAACTCACTGAGCCACCCAGGCGCCCTCCATTGTTAATTTCTAACTACCTTCTTCCTTCAAGGATTCCAATTACGGAGCATCTGGGTGGCTTGGTGGGTTAAAGCCTCTGCCTTCAGCTCAGGTCATGATCTCAGGGTCCTGGGATCGAGCCCCACGTCGGGCTCTCTGCTCACCAGGGAGCCTGCTTCCTCCTCTCTCTCTGCCTGCCTCTCTGCCTACTTGTGATCTCCATCAAATAAATAAATAAACTCTTTTTTAAAGGGGGGGGGGGGCGCCTGGGTGGCTCAGTGGGTTAAAGCCTCTGCCTTCAGCTCAGGTCATGATCCCAGGGTCCTGGGATTGAGCCCCACATCGGGCTCTCTGCTCACCAGGGAGCCTGCTTCCTCCTCTCTCTATGCCTGCCTCTCTGCCTACTTGTAATCTCTGCCTGTCAAAAAATAAATAAAATCTTTAAAAAAAAAAAAAAAGGATTCCAATTACACATCTCTTTGGCCCCTCAAAGCCCCACACAGTTCATTAATGTTCTGTCAATTTTTCCCTAATTCTTTTTTCTGGCTGTGTTTCATCTTGGATAGTTTCTTTGACTATGTCTTCAAATTCAGTGTTCTTTCCTTCTGTAATATTAAATCTGTCATTAACCCTATCCACTATGTTTTTCATTTCAGACACTGATTTTCATACTTAGTTTGATTTGATCTTTTTTTATGTTTTAGGTCTTTACTTAACATGTTCAATCTTTCCTTTAGCTACTTGAACTCATGGAATACAATATAATATAATAGTATAATAGGTGTCTTAATACCCTTTCTTCTGGATGCATTAACCCTCTCCTCACTGTGTGTTGTATTTTCCTTCTTTGGTAATTTTGCTTGGACGCTGAGTATTGTGACTTTTACCGTGTCGGGTAAAACCCTTTTGAATTCCTAAAATTATTCTTGAGATTAGTCTGGGGACATGGTTAGGTTACTTGGAAAGAGTTTGCTTCTTTAAGGTCTTGATTTTTAGCCTCATTAGGCGGACAAGAGTAGCATTTGGTGGAGGGTAATTCTCCCCATTGCTGAGATGAGAGAGGTTTCATAGTACTCTATGCCCCATGAGCTATGATATTTTACACTTTGGTTTGGGGGCCCCAGCACCATTCTCAGCCCTGTAGAGCTCCCAGCACTGTTCTTTCTAGTCTTTGGGGGTTCTTTCCTGGCCACAGGTAGCCTTCTCACACATGTGCTGATCAGTATGCAGCTGATGACCAGAGGGAACTCTGACGTTCCCTGTATGGCGCCTCTTCTCTAGTACCTTTCCCTGTAAACTCTAGCTACCTTAGCTTCCCTGGACTCCCAGATCCACCTTTTCAACTCAAGGTGACTGCTGAGCTCTGGACCTGGACCACTGTCCCTTTGCTGGGGCCTGAAAATGCTCTCTAGGCAGTAATCTGGAACAATCATAGCTCATCTCATTTGTTTTCCACCACTGTCCTATATTGCCTAATATCCAATATCTTGACAGACATTGTTTCTTATATTTTATCTGATTTTCCCCCTTATTTTCAGGGGGCAAAGTAAATCCAGTTCCTGCTACCTGAAAGTGAAAGTATCAATAATCAAAATTTGAAATCAAAACAAAAACGCTACTATTCAATGCTATTCAAAATAGCATTTAAAAATATTTAATACAGATAAATCTGGGCACCTGGGTGGCTCAGTTGGTTAAGCATTCAACTCTTGATCTCAGCTCAGGTCTTGATCTCAGGGTCGTGAATTCAAGCGTCATGTTGGGGTCCACACTGGGCATGAAGCCAACTTAAAAAAAAAACCAGAGATCAATCTGATAAAAGATATGAAAGAGCTGTACAGTGAAGATGACAAAATAGTGTGAAGAGGAAATAAAAGCATAGATGAATAATTGGAAAGCTACACCATCTTCATGTATCAGAAAACTCAATATTGCTAAAATGTCAATTCTGTCCAAATTCACATATAGATCCGATGTAATCCCAGCTGAAACCCCAGCAGGCAATTTTTGGTCGAAACTGACAAACTGATTCTAAAGTCTATAGGGAAGTGCAAAGGACCTAAAAACAATTTTGGAAAAAAAATAGCCAAAAACAATTTTGGAAAAAAAGGGGGAAAAAAGCAGGAGGACTCCCACTACCTGCCCTCAAGACTTACTATAAGGCTACAGTCACAAGGACAGTGTGGCATCACCCTTGAGATAGCCAAATCGATCAGGGAAACAGAAGAGAGTCTAGAAATAGACCCACATGTAAACGGTCAATTGATTTTTGAACAAATGTTTGGAACAAATGTTCCAAGATAACTGAGTGGAGGAACAAGAGTCTTCTCAACAAATTGTACTGGGACAATTGGATATCCATATGCCAAACAAAACAACAGAAATCTTTCATCCATACTTTGCACCAAATATAAAAATTAACTCAAAAAGGATCATAGACCTCTTAAATGTAAAACCTAATAGTATGACACCTTGGAAGAAAACCCAGGAGAAAAATCTCCGTGACCTTGGATGAAGCAGAGATTTCTTAGATAAGCACCAAACATGATTGATACAAGGAAGAAAATGACAAATTGGACTTGATCAATCAACGTAAGAACTTCTGCTTTTTGAAAGGCAGTGGTAAGAGGATAAAAAGATAAGGCACAGACTAGGAGAAAATACTCGCAAATCAGATTATTTGATGAAGGACTTGCACCCAGAACGTATATAGAACCCACAAAACTTGGTAATGAGAAAATAAACAACCCATTTAAAAATGGGCAACTGATTTGAACAGACACTTCGCCAAAGAAGATATACAGATGGCCGGCGAGCGAATGAAAATATGCTCCATATCATCAGTCATTGGGGAAATGTAAAGTAAAACCACAGTAGGATATCGTTACACACCTATTAAGAGGTCTAAAACCAGAAAGACTACTTATATCAAGTGTTGATATGGAACAACTGGGATTTTCTCATGCTGATGATTAGAATGAAAAGGTCCAATCACGTCGGAAAACAGTTTGGCAGTTTCTTATAAAAGTCAAATGTATGTCTACCATGTGACTCAGTGTCCCATTCCTAGCAAGGTATACACCCAAGAGTAATGAAAGCTTTATGTTCAAAGACTATATGTGAATCTTCACAGCTGCTTTATTTACAATAGTAAGAAACTGGAAACATCACAAATGCCCATTAACAGATGAAGGGATAAACAAATTGTGGGATACCCATTTGATGGTATATCACTCCACAATAAAAGGGAATGAAAGGTTGATGTATACAGGCTATGAGTGAGTCTCAAAATAATCACGCTGAGAGCAAGGAGCCTCACACACAAGAATATATATACTATCTGAGTCCATTTATATAAAATTCTTGAAAATGGAAACTAATGTATAATGACCTAGAGCAGCTCGGTGGTTGCCTGGGGACTGCGGTGGGGGTGGGGAGAGAAGGAGAGAGGGAAGGATTTACAAAGTGGCATGAGGAAACTTATGGCAGTGACGGACATGTTCATTTTCTTGATTACGGTGATGGTTTCATGAGTGTAAACATATGTCAAAACTTATCATGTTGTACACGGTAAGTACGTGCGATTTACTCTATGTCAACCACATCTCAACAGAGCTGTTTTCAAACAGGAGAGAAAGAAACACAGAGAGCAATCTGACCTGGACTCTGCTTCTAGAACCCTTGTGGGGGGCTGTAACCTAATCAAAGCCTGAGGCTGGACAGGAGAAGCTGGAAGGGCAGGGTTGAGATCCAGATCCAGGGTGGGAAAGGGGCTGAAGACTCCAGCCTTCAGAGTCCCTGAAGTCACCCTCCCACGTGAGAGGCTGGCTCTGCCTTATCTCCAGCAGCCTTCCCTCTCCAACATTCTTTCATCCGAAGACATTTCCAGCCAAAAAAGACTTCCTGAAATTGGGCAGGGCCCGAGGAGGCAAGAACAATAGCAGAGCCCCAACCACGGGGCCAGGATCAGACTTAACCCTCCCATCACCCCGGAGCGAGCTGGCTACCGTGGTCCCACTCTGCTAGGAATGAAACGGAGCTTGACCAAGGTGCCATGGTGGCCCGGAGGGTCACAGCTGCCTGCACCCCCAGCCACAGTGGGCCCCTGGGGGTATTCCTACGCAGGCAGGAGGACCCATGCTTGGCAGCACTGATGTCAGCCTTTTCTCAACCCTGGCCACTCTTACTTTGGAGCTCCCCCTCCCCACTCAATAGGAGGCACTTTCAGCCCACAGATCCTATAATGAATATGATTTTTACTGTGTTTATTCATTTCATTTGCACTGTTGTTACTACACTGGGGGGCCAAGACAAGTCCTTTTTCCCAGTTGCAAACATTTTCTTAAGCTCTGTGTTCTCATGGTAAAGTGGCCCTATCGGCTGGGGATCTTCTCAGGGTGTGCTGGGGGTACTGGCTCTGTGGGCAAGGACATGAAGCCACGCTCAGATCCGCGGGTGCCTGGTTCCTGGGGGCAGTGCTGTCTGGAAGCCGGGTTTGCACACAAGCTCCGGAGTTGAGCTGTCTGTGGGTCCTCTGCTCCAGTGGGGTTTCTGTGTGACTTGGGGCACACTATCCCACCTTCCTGAACCTCGGTCTCTTCTTCTGTGAAGTTGGGATCATAGCACCTACCCGACACAGTCAGTGACTAGAATACGTTTGGCTGGAGGGGGTTTAAGGTCCTTTGCTGTGTGGAGACATGCGAGGACTCAAGAACGAATGTCTGAATAGGTGCCAGGAATCCCGTCCGGTCAGCCATTTACCAGCCCCTGGACTCTGGCTGTGTTCCTCTGGAATCATCTTACCTTATCAAGTCACAAGTTCCTGAGTCACCCCCAGCCCCGCAGCCAGCTCCCCGGCTGTCCCCGCCGCGCTTCCTGCGGCCCTCCTCCACCCGCCCCATATTGTTCCCTCCCTGCCCCACCACATTCAGACATTTTGTCTCCCTGGGCCTGGCGACTGTGAGCCGCTGGGAACAGGAACTGCACAGAGGTCCTCAGTCATTCCTAGGAAGTCCACGTGGAATGGAAGGGGACGTGTCAAGCAGCGAGCCTGTCTGCCCAGCCTAGACACTGGCTTCCAGCCACCGCCCCGGGGGCCCCCCTATGCCAGGGGGAGATAACAAGATTGGAGCAAGGGACACCAGCCTGGCCTTGGGGCCCCCTCTGTGCCTTTATAGTCAGAATAGTCACTCACTATTCTAGCAGGATCTTGGTTGTGTTGTTAAGGAGGTTCTGGATATGGATAGGTCCAGGGGCCTAGGGGAGGGGCCAGGCAGCCTGAGCGTTAGAGGGAGGAAAAGACATTGGCATTGGTAATTTACAGCACATATATAAGTGTGTCAATATCTTAAGCACAGGTACGGACATGCCATGCATGCTAGCTCAAGGTCAGCCCTGCAGGATGAGGCCCCTCTGCCTACTCAGGTGCCACCCCTTCCAGGAAGCCCTCCCTGATCCAGCCACTCCGTACTGGTACCCTTTCCAGTGGCCAGGCTGACACCCATCACGACACTTGTCACACCACGATCCTCCATTCCCTTATCTGTCTGTCCCTTGAGATATTTTGGGGAGAAGAACTCAGGCTGTCTTTTCCATCTCTACCTCCATGAAAGGGGTCACATTTTTTTTTTTAATGAATAAAAAGCATCACGTAGGTTCAGAACCACTCAGGCCTGGGTTCAAATGCCTCTCCTCTCATAGTTATGTGCTCGTTGGGATGTTTGTCAACTGTCTCATGCCTCAGTTTCCTCCTCCACAAATGGGGCTAACGATGGCTGCCCGAAGCATCCGTTGGAACCATCTGGGTAGTGTCTTTTCCTCTTTTCACGAACCCTTGGATAAAACTTGAGCCACCCCTGCTACAGGCACAGATGAAGGGGTAGCCTTGGCTTTCTGGCTAGAGGGTGAGGCTCTCCCGAGAGACCCCCCTGAACTTAGCTGCTGAACATCACCTCCTTACTCTGTTCAATGCAAGGCCCACCTCCCCCTCTTGGGAACGCCAGGGCCTTGAACTAGGCCCTTCACTGTCCTGGTAATGGGAACAATTGACTTTTACAAAGGGCTCTGGGGGTCAGGAGCCTGATCTGATTTCCACAAGCACCCTGTAACATCAGTAACAGGAGCCTCCCATTGTACAGATGAGAAAACGGAGGCACCAAGAGTCCCACGGCATGAAGTACACAGAAACGACTAAGGCCGCCTAGAGCTCCAATCCGCACACATTTGCATTTTGACCCGAAGGAAGCGCAGTAATGAACCTGTGGGATTTCAGACCAAAGAGGTGGCAGAAAAAAGAGGGAAGACAAGGGGGCTTCCCCAGGCTTTTGAAACCTGATCCCACAGGTGCTCAGGCCCTCTCTACCTACATCAGACCTGGAAACGCAAACACATCGTGCCTCTGCTGACTCCCTGGCCCTGGGAGGATCCCGGAGAAACTTGGCCCAGGGTCTGTACCGAGCTGGCTCTGCACCCTTCATTTTTATAAGTTCAGGCAGGAGAAAAGGCCGGGAGAAAAATCTGCTACTAATAAGGAAATCAATTAGTTGGTGTGCGTGTCACGAAATGCTTCAATAAAGATCTGCCTTTTGGGAATTTTTCCTCCCCCTTTAATTTTTTCCCCCAAAGAGACCTGGCTGGGGCCAGAACGAGCTTCCAGCGTCTGCCTATCAGAGGAAGTCGGCCCAGCTGCGTCTGGAGCTGATTACCAAAGGGCCATGCTCCGCCGCCCTGCTGGCATGGGGGGCAGCCGGGGTCCCCTCCTCTGCCCGGCCTGCCCACGCCAGGTCCTGATCAACCCGGCTCAGAAGGGGCTTCACGGCCCTCTGACACGCCATGACACACACACAGTCACTCCAAATGGCCCACACATAATCATGTACACACACATTCACACACACACGTATCTCTCACGACAGACAGCCCAAACCGCACACAGACCCCCAGAATGCAACCCACATAGATGCTCACACACACACACACACACACAACTGCACACACTCACTCATCTCAAACACACACAGACACATTCACAGCCCCTGTTCTCCATACACGTATATAATCACACACAGTCCACACGCATGCACTCTCACATACACAATTACACCCACGTACTCACCAACCCCCACATCCAATCACACACACAAATTACCTAATTGCCCTCAATGGCATGCACACACACATATACTTGGTGTGAGAACCCAAGAATATCTGAGCTGGGAGGGATCTTCAAACTCTTCAATTCCAACACTCTCACACTATCAGTGGGAAACTGAGGCCCAGAGAGAAGGTGTGAATTGCACACGTGGCCCCTCTCCAGCCTTATCAACCCAATGAAAAGCATCTTGGGATGAGAAATACTGACCAAGGGGTCAGGGCTGAGAGAAGGCACGAGGGAGGAACTCATCTGGATCCCAGCCCCCACAGAACTTCAGCCAAATCTTCTAATGAGGAAATGTAAAAATAATAATCAGGAAGGAATTCACCGAGCCCCATAATTCCCCGGACCGCCGCCCAGCCTTGAGAACAGCCGAGTCTAAGTGCAAAGACAGTGGCCTTATTGGGAAGACAGATCAGGCTTCCTGAAACGTGGCTCTGCCATTCACTTTCTGAGTCACCAGGGCAAGGTACTTCATCTCTCTGAGCCTCAGTCTTCTCAACTATACAATGGGAATGAAACAGACCTCACAGGGTTGTGGGGAGGGTGACATGTTAGTGTCTCTATGGTGTGCAGCACTGGGCCTGGCTGGTAGCAGCTACTTACCCAATCCTACTTCCTGTTCCCTCGGTCCCTTATTCAGGCCACAGTTTTGACAAGCGATCTGGGTGAGTCTCTTCCCTCTCTAGGCTCCGGCTTCCCCATTCAAGGGATCTCTGCTCTCCGTGGAGAGCTAGTGAGCAGAATGGGCCTAGATGGTAACCAAGGTGATAGCCCAGAACTTGCCCCTCAGACCCCAGGCCTCCAGGTTTGAGGGGAGCAGGGCTCTTGCCCCTCAGAGAGAAGGCTTTGAGGGGAACTCAGCCTTTGTCAGGCCTGGCCTGGTGAGGCTGGTATTTAAAACATTCTTCTGAACAGTTGAGAGACGCTGGGAGGTCTCAGGGCAAGCTGGGAGGAGGGATGCGGTTGCCTAGGAAACCATGTGTTTTCACTTTTCTGAGAGAGGGGAGCCTGAAGAGGGAGGGCCTGGGGTGCACACCAATAGAGGGGAATGGGGAGAATGCGTGTCCTTGGGGGGCAAGCTGAGGAGGAAGGAGGAAGCCCACCTGAAAGGAGGCTCAGTGAGCCACTGAAAGGAAAAGTTTATGCGTCCCAAATGCCTGAGGGCAAGAGGCAGACCCAGAACCACCAAAACATTTGCCAAAAATACAGATTCCCAGGCCCTGCCTGGAACTCACTAAGTGGGAGGTCAGGAGGCTGGACAGGGGGATGGAAATCTGTATTGTCAACCAGGTCCTGGCCTGGGAACACCGGGAGGATATGGAGGGCGGCAGGAGCATCCAACTGGGAAGAAGGAAAATGGGGCCAAACCCGGCTCCTCTTGGGACCTGGGTGCCTTCATCCAGAAAAATAGGGTGGGAGGAAAGTGGAACAAATGGAATTTTCCACAATTTCATTCCCTGGAGGCTGTGACAGGGAGGCAGCAACCTGGGTTTTTGCACATGATCTCCGTGCAAATTCTAGTCGTCTTGGCCAAGTCCTTTGCCTGAGCCACAGTTTGCTTGCCTCTAAGATGGGCATAACACCTAGTATTATTATTTATCCATTTAATAATGTGGTCAAGTAACAGGTAATGTGAAACCTGCCCTCTGTCCTTGCCTTGGGGTCTAAGAGCCTTCTTAATGTGGTCCTAGCTTACCCTGTCATCTCCAGCTCCCGGGCCACCCCTACACCCTCCTGGGCTCTCTCCAGATTCCTCATGTGAGCCTCCGGGCCTCTCTGTCTGTGCCGGGCTCTCTGCCTTCCTCCTCTCTACCTTCTTGCCTTTACCCACCCCAGACCAGCTCAAACACCCCTACCTGCATGTTCCCTGGCTTCTCTCCTCTGCCAGGACTCCACAAGGCCTGCGCCTTCCTCAGCCAAGCTCTCTGCTGCCCCTCAACTCAGCCCCACCCCCCAGCTGACAGGGGGCACTGGCGGTGGGCAAGGGGGCTGTTGAGTGGCTGCATGATATCCGGGCTCAGACTTACCTTTCTGGTGTCCCCTGCAGGGCCAACTTCCCTTAGAGTCTCAGAGAGCAGGTTATACCACCCCACCCCCACCCCCACCAAGAGTCTTCACCTGTGAAGTCCTGGGTTACTTCAGACTGCCTGCCACAGGGAGGGGGCAGAGGACAGCCTTCCTGTCCTTTTTTCCTGTATGAGGGTCTAGTTCCCCATCACTCAGGGTCTGGAAGTCGTAGTTGGGTGGCACCTTAGAGGGGAAGATTCCTATAAGATGAGAAAACAGGGCCTTCCAAGCAGGGGGAGCAACCAGAGCCCAGATGAACCCCGTGAGGGCGAACTGAGAGACCCTGCAGGGACAAGGGACTCAGCCCTCTGTCTCTGTCCCCAGTGTCCCTACAACTGAAGGAACCCATCCATTTTTGCTGTGTCAGGGCCTGGGTCCCCACAGGCCTCGCTGGAAGTAGGCCCATTCTGGGGCTCAGCGGGTCCTTCCCTTTGTCCCTGGCACCCAGGCACTGACTGGGAAGGGAAAGGCTTTCTAGACCAGGATGAGGAAGAACTTGACCAAGGCAAGGGGATGATAGGGTGGCTTTGGCCAGTCGTGTCCTTCCCTGGGCCCCAGTGTCTCTTCTATAAAATGGTGATGGGGCAATCTCCCAAAAAGGCCCTCCCAGCTCCAAGTTGGCCAGTTCCTCCCACGGCCGCTGCCAAAGGGGTGGTGAGGCCCGTCGGGGCGCCACCGCCAGCGGCCCCGCCTCCCCCACCGCCCTCTCGCACATTCTCCCAGGCCCCGAGGGGCTGGGGCCGGCCACCCCCACCCCAGCGTCGCCCCCGGGGAGCCCGCAGGGAGCAGCCCGCCAGCGTGGAGCCGGGCTTGGGGGCGGGTGGCGAGGGAGAGGCCCGCCAGCCGGGAGGCCGGGCGGCGGGAGACAGCGCGGAGACAGGGCGCGATAAGGCGGCGGCCCGCGGGCGGCCCCTCCCCGGCCGGCGGGATGACAGAAGCCGCCCTCAAACATCCGGCGTGGGGAGGGCGGCGGGGGCTCCCTCCTCCCTGCGCCCCCCTCCCCAGTCTCACCCCTGCAGCTCTCGACGGAGCCGCCCCCCTGCCTGCAGGCTTTCCTGGGGCTGGTGGGGGGCGGTGCGGGGTTCCAGGGAGCGGTGCCAGTGGGGTGGGGGGCAGGGGTGAATGGGTGGGCTCCTGCTGTCCTGGGGGCTTCCTCATCCCCAAGGGACGGTGCCAATCTGGTTACCAGCACTTAGTGACCACATACTGTGTGCCCAACAATTATGATCATTATTACCCTTTAAAATGGAAAGACTCGGAGAGACTGGCGGGAGGCTGGGCCAGGCCGCCCACAAATGCCCCCCACCTCCCGCCCCAGCAAGTGTCTCACTCCCTCCTACAACTTCTCAAACTTCTCGGGAGCCTGCAGTTGCTCAATATACTTCCTTTAATCCTTTTGTATTTGTGTTTTTCTTTCATCCTTTTGTCTCCATGTTTTCATTCATTAATATTGATTCATTCAACTCTATCAGGCGCTTACTCCAGGCCGGGCACCGAGCCTGCCGTTGCAAAGTGCAGAGGACACAGCCCCTGGCCCCAGCCTCTCACAGTAGCTCGCATTCTAAAGAGAGATACACAGGAGGAGCACGGTTACAACTTGATTACAGCCTGGGGAGTGTTTCATAAGGGGCACGGTGTGCAGGAAACACAACTGCCCTACTTTGGAGTGCCTAGGGGAAGTTCAGAAATGCCTCCTTTCAAAGCAAGGCAGTTTGGGTGGAGATCTGTCTGCTGGGCAGATGGTAGGGAAAGGTGGGGTGAGGGTGTGGACCCAGGGGGTCTCCTTGTGCTGAAGCAGAATGGGAGCCTTGCTGACTGGAGAAGATTGAAGCAAGCCTCTGTTCAGAGCAGAGCCCCAAAACACAAATGGGGAGGAGGCAGAGGCAGAAGGCTTCGGGCTGGGAACAGTCAAGGTGGTCCATGATAAGGGTGGCCGTGGGAAGGCAGAGAGCGTTAAGAACCTGGGAGCACCTTGACATGGGAATATTTTTAAGAGTCCTCTGGCCACTGTGTGGTGAATGGACTCAAGGGTGGGAGCAGAGCAGAAAGACTAGACAGGAGGCTGGGGCAGGTGCCACAAAAGAGACACAGGGGGCTTGGCCTCAGTTGGTCCATCGGGCTTCTGCCTCACCCCTCCACTGAACAGCTTTTGACAGGTTCAGTTGGTGACTTCTGCGTGTGGCCAAATCCACGTTACCCTCTGTGCCTTGGACCTGGCTGGCTGCTCCCTCCCTGAACTGTCCCTGCCCATGGCATTCTGGGGCCCATGCCATCCACCCCCTGCCCCTCTCCCCTTCTAACTGCTTCTGTTCAGGCTCCCCTAAAGAGGTTCCTGTTCTTCCACCCCACCGCTAATGTCGGGACACACTGGCTCAAGGCTCACCTCCCTCTCCCCACTCTCTCAAGACAATCTCACCCATGCTTCTAGAGTCAGCTTCCACCTGGACACAAATGACTCTCAAACACCTTTGCTCCCTGCTCTAAAGGATGCTTAGGTTCCTCTATTTCCCCAGCCAGAAACTTTGGGTCCTCCTTGACCCCTCCCTCTCTTTCTCTCTCTCCCACATCTGATCCCCCCACCCATGGTTACCCCTCATATCTCAAACCCATCCGCTCCTCTACCTCCCCATACAAACTGCTCTTCTCAAACACAGATCTTTCCCCAGCTCCCCTCTCCGTGCTGGTTCTCTGGTTCTCCAACAGCCTCATAACAAGCCCAGGTTCCTTGGCACAGAATCCAAGTTCCAAAATTTACACTCTCATCTCCTGCCAGCTCTTCCCACCTCACCCTGCCATTCCTAGACACAATTTTGCATCAGCTATTTCTTCTGTCTGGTTATCCGCAGACTCTGCTCAGAGACACCTGCTCCAGGAAGCCTCCCCTGACTGCTGGCTCTGCTTGCTCCCTGTATTTCTCTGATGGTGCTGGTGATGGATGGAGAGGTCGGGACTATCATTAGAAGAGGTCTGACCCAAGGGACCTGGCTCCAGGGAGTCATGGAAAGTCACAGAAAGATGGGACATCAGGGACAGACCGAGAGTAAGTAGCATGGCCCCTGGCTGGACCAGCAGGAGGGTTGCAGTGGGAGCCTGTTTAAAAAATGGGGACATTCCCATCCACCCAGAACCGTCCATGCCAGCTGGCCTGGCTTAAAAGGAGGTGCCGTTGGGGGGCCTCAGGAAGACACAGCTCATCTCCCATCCTGAAAACCTCCTTGGATCCCTCCTCCTTTTTGAGAAGAACTATCTTCCCTGGTCATTTGCCAACTCTCCAAGAAAGGATATAGCTATGGAACAGCCACTTCTTTTGCTAGATTCCCTTGTAGACATCAACCCCCAAGATGTAGCACCAAAACCTGATAAGCTGGCCGACAGCCTAGGGTTGTATTGTAGGAAAAGTATTTATTTACATTTCAATACTCTGTGTACACAAAGCAGGACCCACATGAACTCTGTGTTCACAAACACACATTAGAGGGATTACCTGAGGGACTGTTACCCAGAGGGGATGGCCTGCTTTGCTCTGCTGATAGCTTGGTGGGGTAAAGCTATTTGAAATTCTGACTGTCACACAGACCCGGGATAATCCGAGGCACCTCATCTCTACCTTGGTTCTGCTGTGGACAGAACATTCCACAAAGAGGACGATGAGGGCAGGAAGGCGCCTCAGAACTCACCTTGACAGATGGAGAAACTGAGGTTGGAGTGGGGCAGGGGTCTGTTCAGGGCTGTAGAGCAGGACATGAGGCCAGACCTCAGGCTCCCAGATCCCCGGGCCAGTGGTCTCCCAGCGGCCTTGGCATCTGGGCACGGGAACATTCTGAATTAAGTAGGCGATGTGTTTCCAAAAGGCACTAGTGACTTCGCAGTGGGTTAAGTTTTGGGGGGCGAGGAGGGCAACTTGCTGGGGCCTCTCTTTAATAATAGGTGTGGATGGGAGGGGGCTGCTGTTTAAAGAATGACACCACCGGCTCGGACGAGGGAGTACAGGGACGTCTAGAGACACTGGAGTTGCATAGATCTCCCTTTCCTAGTTTACAGTCACTAAAACACACACTCACACACACACAAACTCATATACAACTGCTGCTCTCATTTAGCTGATGTTATTATACAAGTATTCCATGGGCATTGAAGAAAAATGAGAGAACGCAGCTAAACAAACACCAAGCAATGCAGTTCAGCCACAGTCCAGCCCAATGGATAAAAGGGCATCACTGCCAAGTGGTCAGGAATGCGTGCCCAAGTGTCTGCTTAGCCCTGAGTTCAGCCCTGCCTGGGTCATGTAGCAGCTGTGTGACCTTCTGCAGATTGCTTAACTTCTCGGAGCCACAGTTTCCTCATTTATAAATGGACACTGTTCTAGAAGTGGAACACTTAGCCTGTGCCTGACACGCAACAGCCACAAGACCAAGGCCAGTCATGCTGACACTCGCTTGGTGTGTGGCCTTCCAGATGCCATCCACCATTTTTCAAGACAAATGTAGAGAAAAATAATTCACAGAATTGTACCAAGTAACCTTGGAGTTCCCACCCCACTCTGTTTCTATGATTCTAGCACACTTGGCAATGGGTGCTGGGGCAGGCAATCTTCGTGCCTTCAGGCCTCAGTTTCCCTGACTGTATTCTTGGCCCAGAGTTGAAGCATTTGCTCTCGGGAGTCATTTCTGTCTGCTGACCAGGACTGGGGGCCTCTAGCACCAGTCGAACCATTCTGTGCCCTAGCTCCTGGGCATAGGCCAGATGGCCAGGAGTCTGGCCCAGGGGGCCTGATGGCCTGAGCAGCTGGGTGTGGTCAGAATCCCCAAGCCGTTGCAAGCCTTTCCCATCCCACTTCCCCCTGACCCCCATGAGCCTCCCCAGACTAAGGCAGCATTGTGCACCACTGCAGGCCAGCCAAGGCAAATACACGGGTGCATACGCTACACCCAGCCTTCCCAGCTGAGCCACATGAAATACCAGCTATAGGCCAATTACACCAAAATGCTGAGACAGGCTTTCCAAGCCACTGACCCTTAGGGACTGGGGAAGGAGGTGCATAGAGATTCACCCGCTCATTGACTCGCTCCCTCACTCATTCACTGGTTCATTCATTCAGTAAACTCACAGAGCATTATCTTCACGCCAGACATTGTGCTAGTGCTGTGGAATCAGAGGGGGCAAAACAGCCCCAGCTTCCAGGTTATTCCTGGGGCTGGCAATGATGTCATTTCTAGAGGTGCTGTCAAGATAAAACACTGCAAGGGGAGATCCGGAATAAAGCACGAGCCGCTTGTGGTTTGCAAAATTGGGGAAGACCACCCAGAAGCAGCGGCCTTTGCCGCAGACCTTGAAGGGTGGGTAGCGCAGGTCCAGCGGAAAGGAGAGGTAGGAGAGCCCTGGCAGAGGGTACTTGGACATGAACAAAAGCTGCGATCGGTGGCTGATCCCTGAAATCACAGAGTGAATACTGGACAAGCCGAACAGATGAACTTGTCCCACCCCCTCATGTGACAGGTGTGGAGACAGAGGCCCAGGCAGAACCCAAGCACAGCTGGCATGGCCTTGTAGCACAAGGGACCTGGAAACTTTGCTACAGGTAGTGTGAGTCAGCAGGCTTCTGGGGCTGAAGGCTTGAGAGAGGCAACAGAAGACAGGTGTTTCCGGTGGGGGGTGGGGGGAAGGAGGGTTGTCTCTTCCTGAGGGACCTACAAGGGGTCGTGTGTGCCTGTGCACGTGTGTGTGTGTGTGTGTGTGTGTGTTGGGGGGGTGTAGGTATGGATGGGTGTTTATGGCCCACCTTTATTTGGTTAGTTATATTTCCTAGTATATGCACCCAGGAACCCAGAGCTTTTTCTACTCCCTGGAGCTACTTTCTCCTTTTCGGTAGCACAGAGGGCAGGGGAAAATAGATGTTTAAGCTTCTGCAGGAGAGTGTTAGGGTAGATGTGGGGAAAAACTTTCTGAGGGTGGACGAAGTCAGGCATAGGAAGAAGAGACCCCACAAGACCTAGTCTCTCTCCGCTCAGAGCTCTCTCTCCTGTGCCACAGCAGAGCCTACCCAGTACCCCAAAGGAGCTGTGTGTCCTTGACTCCCGTGACAGGGGCTGTCAACTCTGCCGTCAGCCGTCAGGGGCTATTCTGGAGCCCTACCGTGGTTCTGGTCTGGAACCTGGACCCGTCTGGGAGTCTCACGAAGGCTCAAACCTGCCCCACAGAACTCTCCATGCGTCTAACTTTTCACGTATGGCTTGAAAGGCCCGAGACCTGTCCATGGCCTCCAGCGTGGTGACAGGGGGCTCGGAAGACTGACAGGCCTACTTTGCGAAGCAGGGCCCACTGTTCACCAGCTGTGTGACCTTGAGTCACTCTGGGCTTCAGTTTCCCCACCACAAAAAGAAGGGAAAGGCCACTCTTCCCACAGGGCGTGGCAGGAGATGGATTAATGCCCTATAAAGCAGTAGGGCTGGGCAGACAGAGCCAAGGGACTGTGTACGCACCCTTCCCTCTCCCTACAGGGCAGGTTCGTCAGACACAGAGACACATAGGAAACAGATAGAAACTCCTTCAACCCCCCCCACAATGTAAAAAACTGGAGCTTCCTCTCACTTCTCCAGGCCTTCCAACTTTTCTACAAAGAACACACGTTAGCTGTATGTAAAAAGGATATTATGACAGGAGAGAAAGAGGACCAAAGAGGATTTAGGAACAAGGCTGCCCCTGAAGCCTAAGTAGGTGTAGTGTTTCCCCACCCTTCTGCCCCACCTCCTGTTCCTCTCATGACCCCTTCACCTGTTTCCTCTACCTGGCACTTCCTTCTGCTCTTTTCCACCTGAGAAACTCCTACCCACCCATCAAAGCCCATCCCAAATGTCCCCTCTTCTCTGAGCTGGACAAGCTTGCCAGCACACCACACCTGCCCACGGGATTTTGGTCTCATCTCCAGGATGGACTTATGATCGTTCCCCACCATCTGTCCTGCTATTTATCGAGAGCTGGGATCAGGGCTGTCATTGCCCACCTTGTACCCTACTCTGAGGCATAGCTTTGGGACATTGGGCAAACGTCAAACATATGGATGAACAAACA
Source organism: Mellivora capensis (assembly GCA_004024625.1). Taxonomy (NCBI): domain Eukaryota; kingdom Metazoa; phylum Chordata; class Mammalia; order Carnivora; family Mustelidae; genus Mellivora; species Mellivora capensis. The sequence goes on along the minus strand of PISX010007590.1, from coordinate 3,176 downwards.
AGTGAGTTTTTCAGTGTCAAAACTTGGATGAGTCCACTGCCCATTCTCATGAGTTCTTGAAAAGATGAGCCTAGTCTGGTTCCCGATCTTACCATAAAGCCCTTGCCAGACGGAACCAGCCAGAGGCGAGAGGAAAAGTCTGTGTGGAGGGGGGAACCGAGCTCTAGCTCAAAGGTGGTGATTTTCAACCTTCATTTCACAATCCCCCAAAAACCAGCAAAGAGCCCCGAAGAACGGTATTTTCTAATCACTCCCCACTACGACACTCTAATAGCCCGGTGATACTATCTTCCAGTTTAAGTGCCGTATATATACGAGTGACTAAAGATCTAGATTTTCTCATCCCTCCTCTCAGACCCAATTTCTGCCTTTGGTGGTGGGAGTGGGAGACATCATCCCCGTAAGAATACCCCCTCCAGGGTGGACAATTTCACATGTTATCTCCTCTAGCCTTCCCCCGAGCCTGTGAAGCAGGCACCAATGTCCCCATTGTGCAGACTTGGAAGCCGAGGCACAGGCGTTAACTCGCCCCGCTAGCGAGTGACGAGGCCAGGGTGCATGGCTGCGGTGACTTTTAGAACACAGATCCCTTGCCTCTCCAGTTGCCTTAAGGTAGACAACGGGCAGCTGCGGGCTGATAGGGCAGGAGCTCTAAGCTGAGAGTCCAACGCTTCCAGGCAGTTCCTGCTCCCGGGCCGGAATGCCTGCCCATGGTCACCAAGCTGCCCCTCTGAGGACAGGACGAGGTGGGCAGTTTCTTCTCTCCTAAAGTGAGGGAGAGGGCCTCAGTGTATCCTAAGCATCCCCCAGGCTTCGAGCCTCTGAAAGGAGGCTTTGTAGCCCAGGGACACTGGGCGGCCACCCCCATGCTGGGAGAGAGCCCTGCCGCCAGGCTGGAGCTGCTGGGGTCAGGTGGAGGGAGGGGTTGCTGAGCCTCTGGCCCCAGAGATGCAGACGTCTGCTCCCGGCTGGCGGCCTCCCAGGGGTGCTCGGCTGGGAGTCTGGCTGGCCCCCCGCTTTCCCCAGGGCCTGATAAACCAGAAAAAAGAAAGCACGCTGTGAAGGGAAGGAAGCACCAGCAGACAAAGGAGGGAAGGGCACGCTGATTCCATCGGCTCCAAGCCCTCAGCCACCCTGGCGGGCTGGGCAGGGCAGGACGTGCAGACGGCAGCCTAGGGAGCTGGCGGCAGGAGGCTGGGAGCCGGCTGCCCGTGAACACTGTGCCTGCCTGTCCCGATGCCCAAGCTGGCTGGGGTGGATACTGGGACCAGGCCAGCGGGGACAGGTCCCAGCACACCGGCCTCCCATCTCCCTGGAGCCTCCTCGCGATTATCCTCATATACAAGGGGTATCTTGGAGCCTCTCACTGGGCCAAAGTCTGCCAGCCAGTCAGTGGCAGAGCCAGGCTAGGGCTTAGTTCTCAGGCCCTGAATTCCAGGCTCCTGTCCACCCCATACCTCACCAAGTCTGCAAAGCCAGGTTCTGTTGTCTGAGGAGCTGGAGAAGTACTCAGAGCACAGCTCCTGACCACTGGGCCTCTGCAAGGCTCTGGAGGGCAGTCAGCTTTCCCCTAGACTGGGGGGCTCCAGGGCCCCAGTCTCTCAACTACGGGTCTTCCCCTAAGGGCTCAAAGGGGAGGGGCCGAGGGATAGGGAAGAGCAGCTAGACTTATTTTCTAATGTCAGTAACCAGGAAAGGTATTCTAAAACCTACAGAGGGAGAATAGGAGTGAAGGATGGTTGGGCTCTGGCCCCTCCTTGGGGACCCAGTGGAACAAACGATGCCTGTGTGGACTGGGAGCCCACAGGTGGGGGTTCGGGGCCCAGTTTTGTCGCTGACGTCCAGCTGCTCCATCCATGAGACAGGGCAATGCATCCCTGGCTCACAGGACCCGCGAGGGGAGCGGGGAGAATCTAGGCAGAGACAGACCCCCCACCCCCACCCCAGGGATGGGTTCCATCTGAGGCTCCAGGCTCTCCGTGGGCTCAGCAGCCTGAAGTTTCCAGGCATAAGGCTGCAGCTCACATACTGACCCTCGGGAACCTTCCATTTCAAAGTCAGAAGTGAGCTGGGATGAGTGAAATGAGGGGGAGGACGGAGAGCCAATGCAAGGGGTATGAGTGAGCCGGTCACCACTGTAGGCGACTGGGACTCCATCCTGGTGGGCCCCTCAGAAGAACTGTGGGGAATGGTCTCAATCAGTCCTCTGCAGGTTGGAAGGAGATGTACCCAACCGGTTCTGTTCACCCCGGGGCAGAAAGCAAGCATTAGCGGGGTGGGGAGGCCAGGAGACGTCACTTTCCACCTGGGCAGAGCTAGTGGCCTCAGCAAGAGCTGGGGTACAAGGGCAAGCTGAGAGGAAATGAGATGGGGTTCGAGGGGCACCTGACACTAGGTCCCACTGAGGTGCTCCCCTTCTCAGTCAACGGTCCCTGGGCCAGGGGTGCCCAAAGATGGGTCAGACCCGACACCTGCCCTCCAGCAAGTGAGGAGGAACCCTCACGGACCTTACCCTGCCAGGAGCTAACGACGACCAGAACCACTATGTGCCCAGCACCTTCCACGTGCAAGGCGCTGTCAGCAGCCCTAAGATGAGATCAACTCCATTTGATGGAGGAACACACTGAGGCCCAAAGAGGTTAAGCACCTTCCCGAAGTCTCGCTTCCAGCTTGAAGCCTTCCAGAGACAATGCTGGGTCTGCCCCTCGGAAGCCATGCCCCTGCCTTCTCTGTCCCCTGTGTCTTCCCACAGTCACCCCCACCTGGAGTCCCCAAGAGCATCTCCTGAAAGACCTTAGGTCATTTTAAGTGCACAGCTCATCAGGCTGGGAAGCCCTCAGGAGCCAGTCAGCTGAGTGCCTCAGCCACCCTCCTGCGGCAGAGCGGAGGCCCAGAGAGGGCCTCGGGGTGCCCGAGCTTACCCAGCATGGGCTGGAAAGTCAAGATAGGAGCCCAGGTCTCCTGGCGCTGGGTTCAGTGTTCTCCCACACAGGTAGCCCATGACAGAGACTAGCTCTCAAGACTAGAGCTCCCCAAAGTGACTCATGTCCAAACCATTTTTCTCGCTCTATGGCTAAACCTCCTTCCTGGGGTGTTGGAGGCTCAAAGCAGAGTCCTCCCAGGAGCCTCAAAGCAGAGTCCTCCCAGGAGCCTCAAAGCAGAGTCCTCCCAGGAGC
>PISX010007589.1:0-87644 GCA_004024625.1 Mellivora capensis | reverse complement strand
ACTGCAAGACTAAAGAATCATGGGGAGAAAGCCATGAATTCCGCGCTTTGCTTTCTCCTCCTCTGGAGTTCCGCTGCTCTCCTTGTTAAGTGAACTTGGTCTTGGCTGGATTTCTTTTGATCTTCTGGGGGAGGGGCCTATTGTAGTGATTCTCAAGTGTCTTTGCCCAAGGCAGAGCTGCACCGCCCTTACCAGGGGCCGGGCTAAGTAATCCGCTCGGTTTCACTTTCGGGAGCTTTTGTTCCCTGAGCGCTTTCCGTAGAGTCTGGAGGACGGGAATGAAAATGGCAGCCTCCTAGTCTCCGGCCCAGAAAAGCTGAGATTCGGGGCTCTACTCCTCAGAGAAAATCCCCAATCACTCCCGTCTCCCTCGCCTCTGGCCGCGCTCTGAGCTCACCCAGCCTGCAACCGGTTCAAGGTAACCCTGAGCTGAGAGCTCACTCCTCGGCTCTGTCTCTGTAGTCGGCTTCCTGCTCCAATACCTGCGAGCTCTGCGACACTCAGACACCCCTGATCCTTCTGTGACCCTGCGGGACCTGGGGCCACGCTGACCCCGCGTGGGCTTCACCCTGGTTTAGCCTCTGGAGCGATGTCCCCCCATGGAGCAGACTTTTAAAAGTCCCGATTTAGTGCTCCGTTGCTCCGCCGCTTGCCGGGAGCTGGCCCCTCCCCCGCGGTCTATTCTCCCGTCGCTTTCGATTCACTTCTCCTCCAGTCCTACCTTCCAGAAAGTGGCCAATTTTCTGTTTCCAGAATTGCTGCCCTTCCTCTCTTTGATCTCCCGTTGGATTTGTAGGTGTTCGCAATGGTTTGATAAGCTATCTAGCTGATCTCCTGCTACCTGATGTCGTCTCAGCTGCTACTTCTCCGCCATCTTGACCGCTGAATCCCCTGTATAGTTGTTTTTTTTAAGATATTTTTAAAAATTTATTTATTTGACAGAGAGAGATCACAAGTAGGCAGAGAGGCAGTTAGAGAGACAGGGAAGCAGGCTCCCTGCTGAGCAGAGAGGCTTAACCCACTGAGCCACCCAGGCGCCCCATTCATGTTGTAATTTTTTTATTAGTATCTCATCCTAATCTTGCCTTTTTATACTGGTTGTGTAATTAAAATAGGTCTGTGTCCATTTTAAAAATGAAAAAACATGGGACACCTGGGTGGCTCAGTTGGTTAAGCGACTGCCTTCGGCTCAGGTCATGATCCCAGCGTCCTGGGATCGAGTCCCACATCAGGCTCCTTGCTTGGCAGGGAGCCTGCTTCTCCCTCTGCCTCTGCCTGCCACTCTGTCTACCTGTGCTCGCTCGCGCTCTCTCCCTCTCTCTCTCTGACAAATAAATTAATAAAAAAATTTTTTTTAATTTAAAAAAAAATTTTTTTTTAAATGAAAAAACAGGTTCAGAGGGATTGCCTCATATGTTCAAAACCATGCAACTTATGCAGGGCAAAGCAGGGAATCAAATTCAGGTTCACTGCCTCCAAACCTAGTGCTCTGTTCACCGCACCCTCACCAGGGTTTGTTTTTTTGTTTTTGCCTACAGTCCTTCAACCACTGTAATCCTTCGCTCTGCTTTGAATACCTGTCCATCCCTGAGGGTGATGACCTCATGACCTTCTTGGAGGTGACAAGGCTTTTACCTGGACTTCCATCTACATTTCTGTAGAGTTACATTTCTTTTCTCTTTCTCAAAATCAGATTTAACTGGTCTATGTCTTAGTCATTCTGGAACTCACACTCTGCTGGATGCCAGCTCACCAAAAAAATTTGAGCACATGTTTCTACTTATTGGTATCCAAAGGCGAGTTGTATTCTTTCTGTCTGGGGGAAGACTTACTTAAAATGAGGAAGGAGGCGAAGTTTGCCTTCATTACTTTTCTCTTGGTGTGGTGTCTTTATCTTCAAATCAATTCACCTACGTGTGAATACCTTTGTCTTCATTCCCTTACTAAGGTATTTTCTCAGAGCATTCATTCATGTAAAGGTATAATGGTGACTAGCCACACAAAGCATGTTTGCATTTTGTTTTCTTTACTATTGTATTGCCATAGCTCATGTCTCTCATGTGGTAAGTACTCAGTAAGTATTTATTGAATGAATGTTAAATGAATTTGTTATTTGGTATAAAGAAACCTTTTTTCTTAGCCCTAGAGGACTGGCAGAAACAGAAACAGAAACCAGTATGTAAGTTTCTATCATTGGCACCATGTTCAGAGCTCTCATGCTTTTTATTTCATTCATGCTTAACTCATTTGTCTCCTGACTGCTGGTCTGCCAATCTAGCCTCTGTACAACTGTCTGAATGACGGCTCTATAATATAATTCATATGTGATTATGCCACATCCTTGCCTTAAATTTTTTCTGTATCTTTCTATTGCTTTCTGTTTATAATCTAAAAAACTTCATCAGGTGATATTCAAGACATCAGCGGAAGCAGAAAGAGGTGACCAAGTGCAGGGTTATTTAGAAAATGCAACAGATAGAAATTGGGATCCAACTGGATGAGGGGGTTGAGGAAGGCAGGCATTGGTGATGATGTTAAACATTAAGGTGATGAGGAAGGTATTAGGAAAAAGCCCCACTGAGAAAAGCCCATTTACATGTCTGGTCCTATTTTCCCACTCTCCTCTGCCTCTTTTCAAAACCTACAGAGGCCAGAGAAGCTCCCTGAGACTCAGCTTTCTGCATGGTAAGGAAGTCAGGGGTGATAAAACATAATCTGAAGACCTTAGTTTCACACATACAGATTTTGAAGGATGCTACCTTTCCCATGTTAGGTTAAAATATCTGGGTTTCCCACTGTGAGGGCAACGAGACCCGTAAAACTATGTGTACTACGTATTTTTTCTGTAAGAAGAGGGATGCGTGGGGAGAAAAGTTACTTAGATGGTGTCTCACTTCTTTGTGGATGTTGGTTGTGAACAAAACCCCAGAGCAATGGGTGGTGGAAGGTAACAAGAATAGAAGAAAAGTCCTGAAGGACTGTCTGGGGCCAAGGAAAAGGCACAGAGAAGTAGAAACTGTGGAGATGAAAGGCATATAATCTGGCATCAGGACTGGCTATGTCCTCTCTACCACTTATTTATTAACTGGATGGTCTTGGACAGTTAATTAACCTCTTTGTTACAGCTATAAAATGAAATTGATAATAGTATCTACCTCACAGACATATAAGTTAAATAAGATTTTTCTCAACACAATGCCTCCCTAAATGCCCAATCAATATTGACTATTATTATGATAATCACACTGCTCAACAATAGAAAAACCACAGCGGTCTCTATGGCATATGAGCAGGCTAACTTAAACTTCCAAAACACTTTGCCATCTAGAAACACTCATCTTCCAAGATTTCCACATGGGATTCGTGTTCAGTATGATCTTTGCCTCAAACTGATATAACGGAGAGAAAAAAGAAATAGTTAATATCCTTTTCAAACAGCAGGACCCTGGGATCATGACCTGAGCCAAAGACAGATGCTTAACTGACTGAGCCATCCAGGCACCCCCCTGACAGATGTTTTCTGAAGCTCCGAGACAATGGCTTCATCTACAGAAGACTGGGGGCCAGACAAGCTTGCATCAGAATCATTGTTAAATGCACATTTCTGGGCCTCAACCCAGATTCATGAATCTGGGGTGGGACCATTTGCAATTTTTTAACAAGTTTCTAGAAGTGATGCCAATGATGCTGGTCTGGGACCACATTGTAAGAACCACTGCTATAGAACGGAGAGGTCATTCCCTAGCTAAAAAGAGTTTCAAAGTATAGGCTCTTCTGGATGAGATGTTAGTATTATTTTTAAAATGCCCTTTTCTTCTTAGAACACCCTCTATTTATGGGCCCTAACATGTCAACCCACATCATCAACATGTCCCTTTGCCCATTGTCCTCCTTGGCAGTTTAGTTTCCTCCATTTTTCCAGCATCCCTACTTGCCTTACAGAAATCTTGCCAACACATTTTTGGTTAGTGCTTTGGATGCTTTGTATTGTTTTTCTTGCTATCCTGTATTAGAAGTATAAAACACTGCGTGTTTTATAACTGAATCTTCCTTTTGCATTTGCCTTTGACCTAACAGTTCCCCCAGAAGTCCTTGCCCATTTTCTTATGTACAGAACATAAATATTCCTCACAGAGCTAAGTGGAATGGTATACTTCATCAGCATTCACTTACCACCTAGCACACATATATTTTTAATCAAAAGCAAAACTGAAACTACCAGCACTCACACCGATCATTTAGGTTATGTGTAAGGAACTGACTTCTTTAGCAAGTGTGATAAAGATTTTGCTACTGACTTTGCTTCTATCAAGGGATACTTGGACTGAAAACCTACTGAAACTTTTTACTTTTTAATTTTATGTTTTGGTTTTTATGTAAATCTTCAGTTAGACTCTGCTATGGCCCAGTTAAATACTCATTTGCAATACTATCCCAGTGAGGTCCCCCATTGTGTCCAATTTTGTCTTTTAATTTTTAGAATGGCCAAATACAATTTTTAAAATATTGCTCAAGTAGAAATATATGGCCAGGAATAAGAATCCTAGTCAAGTTTTTTCTTTAACTTGATTTTGCTCTCTCTTTTCAGTCAAGAGGAGGAAATGGGTACTTTCATTTTACTTACTACAATTGATGGTCTTTTTTACAGCTGTGAAAAAATGAACAGCTTGCCATATTCGTCAAAGAGAAATCATGGTGCCTGTGTGTTTGTGTGTGTGTTTGCGTGTGTCATTAAAAAATGCTGCATCTGCGCTACGTGGTACTTAAGCACAATGACGGTGACTAGCATATAATAAAGATTACATTAATTTATGCTCTGCTTCAGAAAAGTGAGCATTTAAGTCAGCTCTACAGATTCAAAGAATAGGTCTCTTTCCTAAGAAGGCAAAGAACGGAAAAATAAAAACTCAACTCCAAAGGAGAATTAGCACAGAGGATGATCGGGTAACCTGGTTAAAAGACAAGCATAAATGTCCTATCTCTTAGCTGAATGTCCAGACAGGTGGTTTTATCCAGTCACTATACTTTGAGTAACCACACTCAGGAATAAAGACAATGTAGACTGCATGTCCCTTTACTAAGTGTGGAAAAGGTGGGGGAGGATTAAGCAAAGATAACTCAGGAGAGGGAGGGTTTGGCTAGAAAAAAAGGAAAGGGAGAAAAGTTTCAAAATCCCCTTTCCTCCTTTTGGTTTATGCTTCAGATCCCTCATGAATGAATCTGCCACCCATACAATTTGAAAATTTCTTTTTCCATGGGTATTAAGCCATTTCAGATTATCTCAGGCATCAAACTGAGTTCAAATATTCTAAATAAGAAGATTTTCAGGGACGCCTGGGTGGCTCAGTTGGTTGGATGACTGCCTTCGGCTCAGGTCATGATCCCGGAGTCCCGGGATCGAGTCCCGCATCGGGCTCCCAGCTCCATGGGGAGTCTGCTTCTCCCTCTGACCTTCTCTTCGCTCATGCTCTCTCTCACTGCCTCTCTCTCAAATAAATAAATAAAATTAAATTAAAAAAAAAAAAAGAAGATTTTCACATTTAAAAATGCTTTCCAAATGGCTGTCTTAGAAAAACACAAGGATTCCCCCATATTTTATAATATCTGGGAACATATTTTAACCTGTAAGTTTGGTCAAGATCGATTTTAGTGATACACTCTTTGATAAGAAATAGGACAGTTCCAGCACGCTTGTTTTGGTGGTAGGATAAACTGGTATAAATCTATGGAGAGTGGTTTATAGTATGCATTAAGAAAAAACTGGATTAACATATAAATATATTATTTGTTTCAGGGATTACAGGTCTGTGAATCATCAGTCTTACACAATTCACAGCACTCACCATAGCACATACCCTCCCCAATGCCCATCATTTAAAAAAAGGGAAAAAAAAAAAGAGTTGAGCCTAATCTCTGTCTCCTATTCTGAGAGTCTAGATACCTATCACAATAGTCCTTAATAAAATCTTCCTTACTATTTAAAAAAATAAAAAAAGAAAGAAAAGAAAAAAGTGATGTAACCTTTGACCTAGCAATTCCTCTCTATGTATCTAAGCTATATATACAGTTTCACATGTGTGCAAAGATACGTGTTCCAATGATATTCATTGAAATGTCATTTATAATATTTATCACTTTGCTACTGATTAAATTGTTTTACCCATCCGAAGGAATACTATGCAGCTTTTAAAACAAACTCCATATATGTTGATACAGACTGATCTCAAAGAGATATTCAATTAAAAAAAACAAAACCTGCATGTTTATACTTGGTTTACATATAATACCTCTGAAAGGATATAGAAGCAGGTGGTATACATGGTTGGATCAAGGAAGGTGTTAGGGAAGGCAGGGAGCCCGAGGTGGGGTGGGGGAGATCCTGCACCATTCTCTTTGGGGTCTTTTGAATTTAATATTCCAAGCATCTATTTCCTATTCAAAATGAATTAAAAATTTTATTTTTCTAGATTTTATTTATTTTGAGAGAGGAAGAAAGGGACAGGGAGATCATGAGCAGGGAAAGGAGCAGAGGAAGAGGCAAACAGAAAATCCCAAGCAGATGCCCACTGAGTATGGAGGAGCACATACCAGCTTTGATCTAATGACCCTGAGATCATGACCTGAGCCAAAACCAAGAGTCTGTTGTTGAACTGACTGAATCATCCAGGTGCTCTATCAAAATGAATTAAAAATTTTAAAAGCTCATGGATCCTCAAGTTACAAAGAAACCTGAAAGTGGATTAAACCAACTTATTCCAATGATTTCAGTAAACTAAGAAGTGAAAGTCTAAATCTTTTACTTATCATTAAATCATTTACTGTAATTAATTGATTACATAGAGAATGCAGAAGTCTTACCCTAGGCCAGGCAAAATCAGGGCCAGAGAAGTATTTCTTTTTAATGGCACATTTCTCAAACATACATTTGAAGAACTAAAATGGACCCAGTCTGCTTTTCCTGATATGCTTAGTAAGTCTGAAGTCTGTCTGTGTAAGGTAAAATAAAGGAAGCTTTGTAGCCATCATTAAATGTCCTCACTCTAAGATTTATGGCCATAATTGTGACAGAGCAAATGATTTTTTTTTCCTGGCAGCAAAAGTAGTCTTAAAAAGAAACTAGGTATTGTTTTTTCTTTTCCAAAGTATAGATATCCCCCAAATTACATGGTGTCACAGAGCATGCCATACTTCAAAAAAATGATGCCCTGCCTCTTCAATTTTATTAAGAAAAATACATAGTTAACTCTTTCTGTCTCTGATGAACTTTGTTATAGAACAACATTCAGCTGGAAAGTGTTTCCTGAAACTGACTCATTTTGTAGCTAAGTAGATTCTGAAGTAAAACAGGTGTGTCATATCAATAGATATAAATCCTACAACTGTGGCTGACCATTTCAAGGTTTTTTATGTAATTATTGGTGGGGGGAACAATAAGAAATGTAAAGGCTTTCTATTCTACTGAATAACTGACAAGTTGGTTATTGATGGAACTAAAGGCAGGGGCCATGCCATTTTCTGCATTCCTATTTGCACACACTAACGTGGGGTCCATGCTACTCACTCACTCATTCACTCACTCATTAGGAATCCATCTTCTTTATTTGGTCAATCAGTCACCAGCCACTGATGTTACTGCTAGGTGCTGGGAGATCCAGAAGTCACAAGGCAGAGCTTCTGTCCTCCAAGAACTTAGAGGTGAGTGAGAAGGGATGGTGGGGGGAGGTGGTGGTGGAATGAACACAGAAAGAGATAAATGTAATGCCATGTAATAAGTATGATAAGAGAGAAAAACCCTTAGGAGCCCGGAGGAAAGTCATCTAAATCCTTTTGAAGTGTGCATGGATTTGCATGTGGAGTGGAGAGGATCCAAAAAAATTATCAGGAGGCGGTGATAGTTGAAGAGAGTTTCAATGATATGTGGAGGTTTGCCAGGGGTGTGTGTGTGTAAGGGAGAAGCACAAACAAAATTGTAGGGGGAGAATAGAGCTCTAAAAGGATACAGAGTTAAGAAATACCAAGGTGAGAGCGGGAGTAGAGGATAGCTTCAAGCAGTTCAGGACATATAGTGAAAGGCAGGAGGAAAAAGGTAGGTATGAGATGGAAGCAGGGTCCACCCAGGAGATTTCCAGCAGACAAGACGATGGAATAAGGTTGAGCCATGAGAAAAATGCAGTAAAAATCCCACACATGGTCCCCTGGAAATCTACTTACTTCAGGAACAGAAACTACACCTCTAGATGCTAACTATACAATTTGGGTTAGGAGGGGACAGCTAACATAATAAATTGAGACTATGGTAACAATCAGGTTGCTTTTCTCATTAACTGGAACTTTAGAAAAGAAGAGTATTTCCTCGGTAGAAAATATTGCTTGTGTGGAGTTGGCTACCACCCCTACAGTGTGCATCTGGCCAGCAGAGTTCACAGAAATGTCATCAGTCTGAAGTCTGATGGTGTTATCACTAGATAATGATTTTCATTTGGCAACCCTCCAAAATATCTGGATTTTTCAAATAAAAAAAAATGACCAAACTGTAAGTGGGAAAATTCCTTATTAATACTAAAAGTAATTGTGATAAGGGTAGGGTAAAATGACATGAAGGGAATATGTATTTGTGCTTTTGATGTACTTTCTTATTGTGGTAAAATATATTCCAGTAAAACTTCCTGTGGCCTCTGTCTAAAGCAAGGTAATTTGGGCTTCCTTACAGCATGGTGGCTTTAAGATTCCAAGAGAGCACAAACTTGGGCTGTCCGAGGCCCAGGACAGAACTTCCGCTGCTCTTCGTTGGTCAAAGCAAGTCACAAGATGAGTCCAAGACAAGGGTCAGGGAAGTCAACTCCACCTCTTGGTGGGACAAGAGTGACAAAGACTTTGAGGCCATCTTTAATTTACCACAGTATTTATGTTCAAAAGTATGAATTTATGTACCTAAAAATAAAACAAAACAAACAAAAAACCACTTTCTATATTAGGTTGTCTGCAAGGATCACATGCTATTCTCAGTTTCTTCAATAAAATGATCTTTCCATCAGGCTGAGGGTCGAGGGATATGGGGAGGTGGTAGCTTACTGGTATGTATTGTCAATGGGCATGTTTATTTTTCTCATTTTAAGCTTCCTGATGATACTGTTGTCTTTGTTTTCTATCTTCTGCTAGGTAGAAAGTTATTCACCTACTGGTATTTTTTTGCAGTTACTGGGAAGGCAGAAATTTTGAATTCTATAGTGACCTATATTAAATTAATCCTGAAACATCTGTTTCTCTCATTCTTGAGGTCATAAAAAATACATTTTGATTCAACATCCTTACATAACATGTTTAAGACCTTAGTGGTCTCTTACTTTTCTGTGGCCTGTCAGAACTCCAATTCCAAATTTTTACTTCATTTAAGGTTATAAACCCAGCTTACCTTTACACATCATTTTTTAAAAGATTTTATTTATTGATTTGAGAGAGAGTGAGGGCTAGAGAAAGAGAGCACACTCAGTGGGAGAGGGAGAGAGAAGAAGACTCCCCGCTGAGCAGGGAGCCTGATGCAGGGCTCTATCCCAGGACCCTGGGACCATGACCTGAGCAGAAGGCACTTAACTGACTAAGCCACCCAGGTGCCCCTATACAACATTTTCAATCACTCGAATCTCCTGTTTCAATAATACTTCTAGGTTTTTCACTGAACTCTGTGATTACAATAGTTTAATTTTCTAAATTTTACATTGGTTTCAATGAATCCTGCCAGTCTTTTACAGTTGATGCTGCATTCTTGTATTGTTTGTTTGCTTATTCATTTATTTAGGTCTGCTGGATTCACCTTCAGGTATCCTTCTTGGGAAGGACACATAGTGTTATGTCTTTGAGCCCTTGACTGACTGTCTGCACAGTCATGCCATCAGAGTTTATATAAAATTCTTGCTTTCCAACCTTTCATAGCTTAAAATTCTATAGATATTAATTTTTTTCTTCCTTTCAATCATGTTAAAAATTTGAGTGTTCTTGTTGTTGCTTCTTTCTGAAAATTATATATCCTTTTTGAACTTAGGTTTTAAAAAATTATTAGTGTTTATTTAGATGTAGATCCTTTTTATAATTTTGCCTAGATTCTGATAAGTCCCTTTGAGTTGTGATTTTATTTCAGTTCAAGAAAATGTCTTCTAATACATTTTGACTATCATTTCACATGTATCACTCTGGTTTTTGCTTTTGGAAAATTATTATGTGTCTGACCTGAAATCTCTGTCTTCCACATTTTTTCTCATCTCTCTTACTTCTTTGCATTTTTTACTCTGCTTCTGGGAGAATAACTCCCAGACACACTGTGGTGTGTCCTTCACAGTATGAATTCAGATTTGCAAATTTTTTATGCTATCTATAAACAACATCAAAGCAAATTTACACTTTCCATACTAATTTGAAGGGATACAGCACCCTGATGTTTATAGCAGCATTATCAACAATAGCCAAATTATGAAAAGAGCCCAAATGTCCTTTGACTGATGAATGGATAAAGAAGATGTGTTTTGTGTGTGTGTGTGTGTGTGTGTGTGTGTGTGTGTTCAGCCATTAAAAAAAAAAAAAAAGAGATCTTGCCATTTGCAACAGTGTGGGTGGAGCTAGAGTATTTTTTTTAAGATTTTATTTATTTATTTGAGAGAGAGGCAGTGAGAGAGCATGAGCGAGGAGAAGGTCAGAGGGAGAAGCAGACTCCCCGTGGAGCTGGGAGCCCGATGCGGGACTCGATCCCGGGTCTCCGGGATCATGACCTGAGCCGAAGGCAGTCGTCCAACCAACTGAGCCACCCAGGCGTCCCGGAGCTACAGAGTATTATGCTAAGTGAAATAAGTCAGTCAGAGAAAGATAAATATCATATCGTCTCATTTATATGTGGAATTTAAGAAACAAAACAAATGATCATAGGAGAAAAAAAAGAGAGGTAAACTGAGAAACAGACTCTTAGCTATGGAGAACAAAGTGATGGTTACCAGAGGGGAGGTGAGGGTCAGGGGATGCATGAAAGAGGTGATGGGGATGAAGAAGTGTACTTTTTGTGATGAGCATCAGGTGTTGTATGGAGTTACTGAATCACTATATTGTACACCTGAAACTAATTATACTGTATGTTAACTAACTGGAATTTAAGTAAAAGCTAAAAAAAAATTTACACTTTTCCATCACTATTGTGATTTTTTCCTACTTGCACTATTTTCTTATTTTAGCTATATTTGTAGCTCTGACTTAACCACGGCTTGATTTTTCCTGAGGATGCCTGCTTTTTTTCAGAGATTTTTTTTTCTTTTTTAATTCTTTTGAGGGATTGAACAGGAACCATCTCTCATTTTTATCAGCTTATTGTATGATATGTCAAGCTCTTCTTCTGCGTCTTTGGGGGCAATATCCTCCTTCCCTTAAGTGGCAATATTGATTCACCTTCTTTTCCACAAAAATGATTTGCCAGATTACTAAACTGCAGCAAGAGAAAATCAAGTAGAGGCAGAAAAAGGAAAAACAAGGACAAAGACCTTAAAGCTATATAAAATGACTACCCCAAAGGCCCATGCTCATCTTGGTATTAGTACGCTCCTATTTGGACCATCCCTGTAAGCAACAAATGGCAATACACCAGCCACATTACCCATAAAACAGAAATGAACAAATGTTAGAAGACGCTCAGTTCCTCCAGACACTAAGGACGAGGAAGAAATTATCCTGAAGGTCCCACATACATAGTACTGTGCACCATATTGACCAATGTCCTCAACAATATCTGGAAGGGTAGTACATGACCAGTGTTACGAGGCTACTGACATGGTCTAACATCTTTATCCCAAAGGCAATTCAGTACAGAGATTGTGCTCTTTGGCAATTGTATGGAGTGTGATTGCTCTCTGCTCACAACTAAATTTAGAATCATACCTTTAGAAGTTCTAACCACGAGTATGGTTGACACTTATGAAATTACTGGCATCTAGCAAAAAACATAGGGCCACAGAAAAAGGGCACTTTAAAATTATTCTATCTTTATGAGCAGAATGAAGCCTCTCCTTAGAAAATAATTTACATCTATTTTAATGTATAGATAAATGGGACCGGAAGCCTCAAAATTCTACTTCTAGACCTTAGCTACAACAATTTTAGCACGGAAATCCTTAAGGCAGGTAGGTGTACTCCAGTACTCAAGTGAATCCATAAGACCAGTTCAATAGAGTACTCAGAACACATTGCTTTGAGCAAGGCTATCTCCTCATGTGTCCTATATAAAAATTTGCTGCCTAAATAAATACAAAGCAACTAAGTAAATAAAATAGAGAGTATTATAAAAAATACTTCAGTATTTTTAGTTATCCACTTTAGTTGGCCTTAAACGAATCGAGAGCCATTTAGAGAAAGGATTGGACAGGAGAGCCCGAAGTCCCTTAGGGAGACACCTTGATCATGGCAATGTCGTCATTCATATCTTTTGTATGTTTGAAAACTCTTAACTTTTTTCAACAGGACATTCTCCCTGAACATACTAGACAACAGCTGAAATGGATCCCTAAATCTTTGAAGAGCTTTTGGGGGTCTCTTTTTCCTCTTTTTCTCTCCTATCTGAAACACCAGAAATAACACAAGAACCCACTGGTTAGATCGTTAGCCTCTAAATATTCGTACACTTTCTGGTTCTGTGTTCTTGGGTTTGTTTTCTTCAGACAGATCCCAAGATCATTTGTGAAAAAGTTTTTTTCCAAACTGCTTCAAGAAGTCTATTTGTCAATAGGCAGGACTGTCTCTCCTGGAGATTTGAAGCCATGATAATCCCGACTGGAAGAAGTCAACAGGAAAATCATCCCGTGTACTTTCCCCACAGGGGACAGTGAAAGAGAGAGGAGGGAGGGAGGGGGAGAGAAGAAAATATAATAGTGGACAAAGGATTAAGTACCCTTGTGTTTGAAGCACTTCATCGTGCTTGAAGTTAAAAAAAAATCTTAAAGGACACTGTGCCACCCAAGGGAGCAGGAGCAATAGGGTTAGACTCATGGACTGAGTATAAGGCTCCCCTACAGGCAGCTTCCTGGAGACTCTATAGAGCTAACAGCAAAGGGATAGTTTCCCCAAGAGGGAAGCCTAAAACTATTTCCCTCCACAGGGCTCTCAGTGTGCACCTTTGAGAAATCCTTGGCTATATACGAGCACCATGATTCCACTACAGCTAACCTCATAATAAATAAAACACCTATTTGTTTCCCCCATCAGAATGGGGTGTGTGTGTGTTGTAGAGGATAAAATAAAATCGGCTGATTTTTCATGCCTTTTCAATTGTCAATGCAAAATATGGTAGAAGGCATCTAAAGGCAATCCAATTATCCCTTTCCCTCTCCAATGGGAAGATCGTTCCTGTGTGACCCGACCCTTGCGACAAAACGCAAATGAAATGGTACACTTTAAGGAGGCTCTTCTTGCCGGGAACACATCAGCCTGTGAGTGCATGCAGGGGCTGATGAGGACCTCGGCCCTGAGGCCGCTCCCACATCCAGGGCGCTTGCTGCTTCAGGGTGTATTTCAACACTGTGAACATGGTTCCTATTACATGACAAGATGACAAATACCATCCAATGAACCACAACACATAAAAGGGAAAAATAACATTTTCTCGCCTTGGAAGGGCTTGAAGGGTCCATCTAGCTGCAGACCCCAGCTTATATTATTTTGCCAACAAGGTTTCAACCCAGAGTTGGGTTCAAAGAGCAGAATTTTAACGGAAGAGGAGGCTGAAATAAAATCAGGTTTTCTCAAGAAGCCAGCCTGGGGCACAGGAGATGGACAGTGATAAAATATTCAAAAGCTAACTTTCTAAATGGGGCTTCTCGGTCACCCCTTCTTTAAGTCTGTATTTCCATAGATGCATGGGTGAAAACATTTTCTGCAGCCAGAGTAGCTCTCAAAATAAGAGAAAGTCAAGGAGTGTTCTAAAGAATAGGTCTTCAAAAGTCTGTCTCTCAGTCCAAACCCTACCTGGGCATCACTTGCAAGCAGATCTTTTTTTTTTTTTTTTTTTTTTTGTATTATTTCTCCAGGCTGCTACCAGATAAAAACTTACCATCGTCATGATCAATAGTCATTTTGTGAGTCAGCTCCACTCACCGATGCAGGCTCACACCGCAAATCTGTGGTCCGTCAATTGAGCCCCTTCAGCATGCAGGCTTGACTGAGTGATTGAGTTTTTCATAGCCTGATCAAACAAATAGCATCCAGAATGCTATTTTCTCCCATTTGGGGTTGTTTGTTTAAGCTCAACAAGTGCCAGGGGAATTTAATACACCAGTGGTAGCAAAATCAGCTATGGGAGGAATGCCTCCTTTGATGTCCCTATTCTTACAAGGGGATAATATGGAATATTTGTAAACTTCAGAATAAATCTGGGGGGACAGGGCTGGTCAAATTGTATTCTGGCAAAAACTCAGTACTACTTAGCAGCTGTGACTTTAAAAATGCATTACTTCAGCTCCAAGGCCAGCTCCACCTCTGAGGCTAATTTACAGCAGAGTAATATCTGTATTGCAGAATGATTAGATCTCGGCTACATGGAGAGACAAGGGGTGACACTGAGCTCTGGAGGTCCCATTTTGTGATTCCATGGGTAAAAGGAAATTCATGTAAGGCCAGGAGAAAAGGTTCATATTTCAGAGTGTTAGGTTTTGCCTCTATAATTATGGCAAATTCACCCATTTTTCAGAGCTTTATATAGGTTTTACGTTTTTGGCTACTTCTTTGTGATTGCTTATTGAAACCTACGAAATAGTTCAGAATTCTAAGACTAAAAAAAAAAAAGTGCAGAGAAGCACTAATTTAGTGCACAGGTTCCAGGCTGCACAGTCAAGTTGATACCCTGCATCTGCCTGTCATCTATTTGACCTTGGATGAGTTACTCAACCTCTCTGAACCTCAGTGTTTGCAGCTGTAAAAAGGGGATCATAACAGCAGGGCCACAGAGGAGCGCTGTGACAATGAGATGAACTGACACGTGCATAGCCCTCAGCATGGCACCTGCTGTGTCAGCATCATCTAGGAAATGATAATCCCTGTGAGATGGGACAAAAGTAACCTTGAGGAATCTAGTGCTTGCTGAAGACGTGCTTCTCCCACGTGAATTAAGTAGAAAAAACAACCTAAGGGTCCGATTGCCCAATGCCAAATTTTCTCCTTGCTTGCCGTTCCTTGTGTTACTTTTCTATCATCCTCCATTGCATCGATCTCCACACAACCCAGGGCAGGACGGTTCTGCGAGAGGAGAGCAAAGCAGCGTGGGGAGATGGTGGGGTCCCCTGAAGATGAGGAGAGTGAACAGATGAATCAAAAGAAACTTGTTAGCTGGCTCAGTGTAGAATGCCCAGGAAATGCTCAGATGGTGTAAGCTGTTGTTTGCTAAAATACATTTTTCCTATTATGTGAGATATCTATTATTTTCTTGACCATGATTAATATGGTGCATCAAGGGGTGAGGACAGGCGTGTGCCTGCATCGGCCTTACTCCCCACACATGCACACCCATGCATGTGTGCACACACATGCCCAGAATTTCCCTCTGACATTAGTCTCCTTACATTTACAATAAATTCTGCCCTCAATTCTGCGGGACATTTTTGGCCAAAGGACACAGTTGCTAGGTAAGTGTCTGAGGCACTGACAGTAGCCCCTGGACTCAAACCCCGACTTGCTGGTGCTCTGCCATCTTCTGTGAAGGAAAGAGCACGTCCTCTGCATCAGTGATAGAAAAATCTTCAAAGAAGGGGTTGGTTAAAAATGAGCATTTTAGTAAAAAAATACTTGCTATTCCTCTGTCACTACTCAAGATAGGAAGATGTGGAGTCAATTTAGTGAGCTTCAATTGCAGCTGACTTTGGAAGGAATAATATACTCATGTCTCTTCGGATGCATATTGAATAGGGAGCTTTCTCCATGGCTGGGATGGTGCAGAATGCAGCCTGGGCAGATTTCCACAAGCAGAATATCCCCTTAAAACAGGAAGAGGCAAAGCCTGAGATTTTTGTAAGGCTGGTGATGTAAGGCTTCCCACTTCATCTCTAAAACATACGTGGGTGGTTCTCCCTTTTCGTCATTTTCTTGTCAAGCTCAACGCCAGGAAGAGGTATGAAAAAGGCCCAGTTTTGGGAGCACCCTTCCATTTATTAAATGGGATGCTGCCCATTTCATCAGTCATTGAAGAAAGCCAATCAGATCCTGACAAAAATTTTAAAAGTTGTTTAAAAACAAGGAAAAGGGCCATGCATGAAAGGTAGGCAAGGTGTGTAGGGAGATACCAGAAGTGAACAAAGGCCTGGTGGTGGTGGGAGCGGCTGGGGAAAGGACAGAGCACAGTCTTCCTCCTCAGGGTGTGCACTGCTGGCTCCGAGATGGCAGGAGGGAGGGGCCTTCAGAGAACCAGGCCACAATGGCCCGCTGAGGGGGTCTAATTAAAATGAGCACCACATTGAAAAGTGTCACTGAAAGTCGATAGTTGGCTCTATTTCACGGGAGACCTTTGGAGAAATGCCCCTCATGTGCCTGAGGCCCAGACACTAGGGTATAAGGATGTTTCCTTCTCTGGGGGTGTGCAAGTAGTAAATAGACGGGGAACATCTCAAGCAGGATACCTGAAGGGCCTCTTTTCTGAAACGACTGGTCTGTTTGCAAGGAGATAACGTGTAACACCATTAAACAGCCCAGTAAGAGCTCCTCTTCTTCCTAAAATCTCATTTTCTTTCTGTATTTCTATGAAAGAATAGGCAGACACTTGCCCATCTGTGTTCCAAGTGAGGCCTACGAACATGGTGTTTGGCTGTCACCACAGCCTTTAGTCCTGCCTTGGGTTAAACAAAAAGAGAGATGAGAAAATCTTCCCCTCCTCTGGAGTGAGTATCCCACAGTGACAGCCGGGGCTTAGAGGGAGGTCTTGAGCAAAACCATTGGGACTCAGCAATGTGGTCAAGAGTCCTATGTGAGCCCTGATGAGCATGACTGTCTGGGCAGTTGAAGAATCCCACCTCCAGGCAGAGGACAGGAAAATTTTCAGGAATACCTGGCTTGGCAACCGATAAGGAATGGAGAGAGAATGAAACTTTGCAACTGGTCTCAGTTCTTGCCCTTGGTATGTCTATTGGAAAGCAATCAAAACGTTGTGTGAAGCTTTACTGAGTGGTGGGGCTGAGTCTAGAGACCCTGTACACTAGGTCATTCTGGAAAGGCACCATCTTGGGAGGCCTGGTCAGGATATCAGAGAATAGTTGGCAGGTTAAAAAAAAAAACAAAAAAACACAGACATATACATGTGTAACCTAGGGATGGAGGACTCTACCTTCTTATCATGAATATACCCTCATTGTAACTCTACTGAGTAACACAATGTAAAACATCACCCACACAGAAAGAACAAAGTGTAAAAGTTTCTTGCTGGGAACTGGATACATGAGAGAACTGCTGGTAATGTACATCAAAAGGAAAATGATGCTCACACCTGGAAACACTGGTTTAGGGATAACCACAAAACTCCACTACTTTCAAAGCTCTCCTTCCATCTATGTCTGAGCCAGTGCACAGTTTTGTGTCGCTCAGATTTGAAAGGAGAGGTTCTCAAGAATTGGGGGCACTGAAATATTTTTAAAGTTTTTATTTCCAATTCGCTCATCTATTTGTTCAATTAAGTATTTATTTATAGCCTAAACATGTGCCAGGCACTGTCCAAGAGCTGGGGACTGTACGGTGAACAAAAAAATACAACAAAAAACCAGCTTCATCTCTGCCCTCATAGAACTTATATTTTGGAGGATGTCATAGGTATTAACAAAATAGTCATACCAGGGCGCCTGGGTGGCTCAGGCAGTTAAGCAACGGCCTTCAGCTCAGGTCATGAACTCAGGGTCCTGGGATTGAGCCCCGTGTTGGGCTCCCTGCTCAGCAGGGAGTCTCCTTCTCCCTCTGTGTGTGTGCTCTCTCTTTCTCTAATAAATAAGTAAAATCTTTAAAAGAACTAAATAAAATAGTCATAGTAATAGAAAATTTCACCCTTGGTTAGTGCTAGGAAGGAGAGGAATACTATATTGTGTGGTTGACATAGTCTGGAAGAGAAAGGGAAGTTACTCTGAAGGAATAAAAATCCAGATGAAGGGGCACCTGGGTGGTTCAGTGGGTAAAGACTCTGCCTACAGTTCAGGTCATAATCTCAGGATCCTGGGATGGAGCCCCACATCGGGCTCTCTGCTCAGCAGGGAGCAGGCTCCCCTCCTCTCTGCCTACTTGTAATCTCTCTCTCTCTGTCATATAAATAAATAAACTCTTTAAAAAAAAAAAAAAACCCAGATGAAGCCTGAGGTATGAGTTGGATTATTTAGGTAGAGAGGCAGGGAGGAAGGGAACAGTATACGGAAACTGTTTGTGGCAGGAGAGGTCATGGCCCACTTGGTAGAGTGTGGAGAGGCTGGGGCTGAGGAGAGTAAGGAAGCATCTGGCAAGGTAGGTCTGGATCATGTAGGGCCTTGTAGGGTAACTATATTGTTTGATCTTAAATTAGTGGGAAGCCTAGAAATATCACCATCTTTTAAAAACTGGTAATGCCATGAAACAGGGCATTCTTAAATTTCTAAAGCTGAAGACTCCAGAAAATGCCGACTGTTTCCCGAAAACAGGGTTAGTCTCAGGGCTCCCACACATTGCCTCTTAAGTTGCGTGCAGCAGTCACAATTTACTCTGTTGTGACTAAGTAGGCTTCCAAGAGTTGTGGGGATGGGGCAGCCTTGGTTAGATGTTCTTGGATCAGCAGATAGGGTTGTTTTCTCTAAATGGAGAATCAAAGGACACACCTGAAATTGAAAGCGGTGTGAAAGGAATCTAAATTGGTTAAATGTCAGATACATCCATGATTTATGTCTCCTTTACATCTCATTGCTGATAAAGCTAACACTCCTTTATTAGTTGGATGTGTGTGTGTGTGTGTGTGCGCGCGCGCGCGCGCGCAGGTAAGAAAAAAAATTTCAAGGCAAGAAGACTATAGGTCCATTGCCTTACTTCTCCTGGCACAAGGTCAGGGAAACATGTGACCTAAGAGAAATGTAAATTTCATGCCATACACTAAGCAAACTCTTTATTTTTTTAATTATAAAGCAATTCATACTACAGAAAAAGTAGGAAGTTCATGCCACCAAAAAGGAGAAAATTGCAAACTCCCAAACCTATTAATGTTTTTTCCTCTGAGTTTATATACTTCTAACATTTCTAATATACCTGTATTAATGCATGAATGACATGTTCATTTTTAATAGAAAAACCAATTCTGGGGCACTTGGGTAGTTCATTCCATTAAGTGTCTGCCTTCAGCTCAGGTCATGATCCCAAGGTCCTAGGCATGCGAAGTTCTGGCTCATGCTAACTCTTCTTTTGTGAGAAAAGAATCTGAACTGTAGGACACCTGGGTGGCTCAGTCGGTTAAGCATCTGTCTTCGGCTCAGATCATGATTCCAGGGTCCTCGGATTGAACCCCATGTTGGGCTGTCTGCTCCACAGGGAGTCTGCTTCTCCCTCTGCTCCTCCTTCCACTCATTCTAAATCTCTCTCACTCTCTTTCTAATTAAATAAACAAAATCTTTAAAAAAGACTCTGAACTGTGGTTATCTGACAGATTTGCCTATAATGCACATATCTATTTCCTAGGGCTGCCATAGCATCATAAACTGGGTGACTTAAAACAAAAAAAAAAAATGAACTGTCTTACAGTTCAAGGGCCAGGAGTCTAACATCAAGGTGCTGATAGGATTGGTGTTCCTTATGGATACTCTGAGGGGAAAATCCATTCCATGTCTTTTTCTTAGCTTCTGGTGGTTGCCAGCAATCACTGGCATTCCTTGGCTTGTCAGGGCATCACCCCGGCCTCCAGTGTCACATGGCCTTTCTCCTTGTGTGTGGCCCTCTGTGTCTCCTACCCAGATCTGCTATTCTTTTCTCTTATGAAAACATTAGTCAGGGGTGCCTGGATGGTCAGTTAAGCATCTGACTCTTGGTTTTGACTCAGGGTTGTGGGATCAAGCCCTGAGTCAGGCTCTATGCTCAGCATGGAGTCGGCTTAGGTTTCGTTCTCCCTCTGCCTCTTCCTCCATGTTCAGTTGCGTGCACACACACTCTCTCTCTCAAATAAATAAATCTTTAAAAAAAAAAAAAAACTAAAAACAAAGCAACACCAGTCATTGGCTTCAGGGCCAACTCCAATCCACAAAGACATCATCTTAAATGGATTATATCTCTAAAGACCCTCTTTATAGATAAGGTCACATTCATACATACCTGGGATTAGGAGTTAAAAATATCTTTTCAGGGGGACACAATTCAACCCACTACACTGATTATATAGGCCAATGTGTAATAATTTATTTCACTCATTACTAGCAACATATGGGAAAAATTAAAATTGTAAAGCAGGTTTTTTTTTAAGATTTATTTATTTGACACAGAGAGAGAGAGAGAGAGACAGCGAGAGCAGGAACACAAGCAGGGGAGTGGGTGAGGGAGAAGTAGGCTCCCTGCTTGGGAGCCCTATATGGGGCTCGATCCCAGGACCCTGGGATCACGACCTGAGCTGAAGGCAGATGCTTAACCAACTGAGCCACCCAGGCATCCCTAGCAGTATTATTTTCATTAATGATCCAAGGATTCTAGCTGCAATTCTCCACCCTATACCAAAATTATTGAATACTCAGAACAAAACAAAAGGAATCCTCTCCTCTAGTATACTATGGAGAGACCCTAGGCCAACATCAAATAAAATCTGGAAAAGAAAAGGGCAGAGAACAGATTCATGAGTCCTAAGAATATTATCTTTATGTATTAACTTATAGATGAATCAATGTATTAATTTAAGGATGAAAGTGCAGATAAGAATATCCTGTATTGAGTGAACTTTGATTCTTAGCATTAAGAAATACCACAGTACACATAAAAAAGCAAAACAAATAAGTTACTCTATATTTTTAATAGAATTAGGATAGAGTCTTTGAAAAATAGGGAATGAAAAGGCTCATCTTTCTGGGTGGGATGTTTTAATATGAAGTCTGGTTTTTCTAAGATTTTGAGATTTAGTATAATTGCTGGGAGCACAAATCCAAGAAAATATACTAAGATTTGTCCTAATCCACACTGAATTCCTATATATAACTAATTTCTCTGCAATTTTTATACAAAATTTTTCAGAAATTAAAAACTTTCTGTAAAATGGAGTTCTGCAAATTGAACCACATCTGTCCCCAGACTTATACTGTATGAGATGAAATGCTATATGATGACAGCTATCATCATGGTAGGCATGAGATTAGGAGAGGGAAGACCTGTGCTATCCCAGGGTATCTCCTTCATGGGTTTACTGCTCTAACCTTGATCCTGTGATCTCTCACACACTCCCCACTTTTTCTACCCAGTCCAGACCCCACGTCCACTGTAGCAGACCTCATTCTGTTCAACCACTCTGGCAAAAAAGTTATCAACTCTTTGAACCAAGCCTCCTGGTGTTGAGAAGTGCTGCTGGGGAAAGATAAACCACGCAATGCTAGGGATGGATGGAGCTGAGGAGTGTAAGGTTTCCTCCCTCACCTGGGACTTCTGGGTTGACCTGGGATGTCTCTGAATGATCCCAGCCAAGGTGCTTACTTGCTCTACACCCATGTAGAGAGGAGTCGCTTTTCTGCAACACAGGCCCGCACAAGAATTCATTCCCAGGTTCACAGGATCTCTTCTCGAACTAATTCAGGTGATACTAAATAAGCTGAAATGTCATTACAATCTACATTCAGTGATTTTAATAATTATAAAATATTCCATTTGGGGGGAGTGCTAGTAACAACTGCAGAGGGAAAGAGCTGGCAAATTCGTTCATCAACGTCATACAGTAAATTGACAATTCCCTTTATGTGGCTGTCACAAACCGTGTGTTAAAATGGACCTCCGCAGAAGAGCACTGAAATGCCAAGCTGTGGTTTGAAAGTACCTGTTTATTGATGTTTAAAGCTGGCCTGTGCTCGCTTCAGCAGCACATACACTAAAACTGGACCAATACAGAGAAGAATAAGCATGGGCCCTGCACAAGGACAACATGCAAATTTGTGAAGCAGTATGTATTTTTTAATTGGAATTTAGATAAAAACTTTAAAAAAAGAGAAAATTTTCCAGTGAGATAAGAGTAAAAGAGGAACGAAAGAAGGGAGGAAGGAAGGAAAGGAGAGGAAAACGAAAGAAAGAAAGAAGAAAGAAAGAAAGAAAGAACGAACGAGCGAGACAGCCTAAGCTTTAGACTTCGTTTGTTTTGGGGTCTTACCATTGTTTGTCCTTATAAACAGTGACAGGTGCGAAAGAGTAAATGTCACAGAGCTGTTTAAACACACTCACTGGGCTCCTTTTCCTTTCTGATGGGCAACAGAGAAAATTACTTTCTATTGCTAGCACTTGAGATTTCACAGTTGTGTCCCCCCCTTCCCATAAACCATTAATAATTTTTTGTTAGGTTGCATAATTTATAGTATCAGTTGTGAATGCATAATGTAATAGTGTATACTGAAGTGTAGTCTTCCTTCAAATAGGTTACTGAAAATGAAATAAATACCTAGATTAAATTTCCATACTAGGGAGAGAGAAATGAAATAATTTGCTGAGTTGCAAAAATACATAATAGACATTGTGGAGGTAATCTAAGTTCTAAAAAATTACCTCATTGTTCTAGTCACATCAGATTGTTTCATTCTGAAAGCAATCCCTAAGAAAAATGTTGTGATAATTACTGAACAAAAGTATTTTTTAAAAAATGAGTTAAAAAATAATCTCTCTAAATATTAATAAATGAGGCCAAATTAGTTTATAACTTGTGTGTTTATAACAGTGTGATACGGAAAAGTGACTGTATTTATTTAGTGTCTGCTCTTGTGAAAGAAGAGGCCACAGAATCTTTAAAATACAATGTGAGAGCTGGAAAAATTTTGTTTATCTTTATATTTAACCCTAAACTTTAAGAAAAAAGATTACCAGAGGATTACTTCAATTCCTAGAAATTTGTTTGTACTTCTAGAGATTTATTTGTAGATTTTCTGCAGTTGTAAGAAATGCAATTCATGTTTCCTATTAAGAGGCATCTACTAAAATGACTATCTGTTTTTTCCAAACAACCATCTGCTCCTTTCTTGTGCCTACTATAAATCAATAACATTATTTAGTATTTCTACTTTTGCTATGATTATCTTATTTTTCATGGATCCAAACCCCTTATTTTACTAAACTGTTGTATTTCTAAGAAACTATCAAACTTCAACTGTGGGATTGGTCCTAGACCCCATGGGAATCCCAAATAGAATTTTAATTTTCTGTAGGCACTGGGCACCATTTGTTGTTTATTCCTCCAAAATGATTTTGTTTTAATTATAGTAACAGGATTATGTTCATCAGGACATGTGTTATCTTCTTCAGTGGAAGCTTACTTTTTCCCCTTTAGAAAGGGAAGAAGACAGGAGTAAAGGAAAGAGATGGAAAAATTAGTTTAAGGATAGACAGTGGTGAAATTCAAGGTTGGGTTAATGACTATGATACTTTTAAAATAA
This sequence comes from Mellivora capensis, assembly GCA_004024625.1. NCBI lineage: Eukaryota > Metazoa > Chordata > Mammalia > Carnivora > Mustelidae > Mellivora > Mellivora capensis. Next base: position 64,050 of record PISX010007589.1, on the reverse strand, counting down.
GCACACATCGAAATCAGTAGGGGAATCTGATTTGTAAAAGTAACAAGTTTTGATGACATTTATAATGACATTTATAAATGAACTCCATAAAATTCTTCTTCTTAGAGCCACTTATGATCTTTTGAGGCTGTTTTTGATACATACATATTTCTATTTACACTTTCCTCACAATAAATGTTTTAATACCTCCATTTGGTTAGGAGATGCTCTTAAACATACAAAACACTTTTGCCTAGATTGTTTATTTAACGTGACTTGCAAAAACTGTAAATCATAAACTATTTGGTGGTTTAGCATTTTCCCTTATTTTGAGGTACTAGTAAATAACACTAACATCATCATCATCATAATTAATATCCTTTAAGATGGAACTCTAGGGGAAAAAATTAAATGCTGAATTTATCTAACTTTTTTACTCTTCCTAAACGTCAGGCAGATTTACAAAAGCTTAGTAATTTTGCTGATGTCTGTCCATGTCTATAAATTCACTCCATTTCTAAATTTAGAGATTCTTTGCTAACATGATTAAAATATTTCCCAATTTGTTCTCCTCATCTTCTTTGGGCTGTGCACAAAATAAAAGGACTACAAACCCAAGCCAGAGAACTCATTCGTAACCTTGATAAGCTTCGTAATGCTAATGTTGTTTTGATAGGGAAAACCACAAGTAATGCAAATAGCAGCCTCCACTCCCCAGTACAGGTGTGTAATAAGCGCATATAATTAAGCCAAAGATACATAATGGTTTGTTGTTGGATACGCATTTACAACAGCTGACTACATTCTTAATGTGTGGTTCATGAGTTAGGTAATTTTCTTATGTCTCCTCTCCTTGAACAGAATATTCCTCATGGACTCATATACAAAATGATTCTGTGCCTTTTATACAGTAGATTCCCACTGCTGCCTGTAATTTAGCGTCTTTGCCATATCAGCATTACCTAAAGATGATTAAAAAGAGCATGTAAATTCACAAACAAGTCATTTTATTCTTCAACTTAAATAATTTAGAAATGCCCCCCAAAAGGAAAGTTATCAAAATGTAAGCCTTTCGACATGGTTTCCATCTTAGTGAAATATATCAAGCGTGCATTTAATCACTGTTATGCATAAAATATGGTTTATGGCTTTGCTCTATATATCACATAAACTTCTTTGTATATTATGAATCTGAGTCCTTTAAAGGGCATAAAGCAAATAGGAAACACAAGTAAGGGTTTTTAAAAATCCGTACAGATACAAGCAACTGTGCATAAACTACTTGTAGTTATTTTTAATTCTGTACTTCCACTGAGGCTTTTTTTAAATAATGCAAAACACGTCCACACATAGTCCTGGGATTTCAAATTGGGCAGACTAAAAATGAGAATGATGATCCTATACTAATAGTGCATGAATTTCTTAATTTTAAACACTTTTAATCCTTTTTCTCCTTTCCACTGGGATCCCATAAAACATGATACTGTAAAGAAACATTATCCTACAGGCATAACCAAGGTGAGGCTTACTGCTTTGTACTGAAAATGGTCAAAAGAGTCTATCTACTGAGACTGATAATGTGGAAAAAAATAGATAATGTAAATTTGTTTTTTATTTTTAAAAAGGTGATATCTCACACACATATTGAACTATAGTGTGTGGTAAAAATGGTCAGGATAATATCTGAGCTCAATAGCATTTTCCCATAAATTACTGTGTAGGTACTATTAATCATTGTATTCAAGTACGATGCATCGCCTGCTTAATTCAGTTGGTTCTGATTTGCACATCATTTCAAAGAATGCAAAAAAAAAACCCCAAAAATCCTAGAAAAGTTTTACTTTCCACATTAGCTACACAGCTCATCCTATTCTAGTCGTATATCGAGACAGAAGTAAATAATCAACCTGATTTCTTTGGTTGACTTTTAAAGTCCCATTTGCAATTAATTTTAGGCAAAAACTTTAATTAAGTCTTTAGCATGAACTATAAGGAATGGAATTCAGTCCCAATATAGTCAGTTATTTCCGTCGTGGTGATTGTTATTTTGATACCTCACAAAATAAACTAGTCATTTCCCCCTTGAGTATCTGTGAATGTGCCCTGAGCGTGACTGCTTATATGTGTGTGCGTGTGTGTGAGAGAAGGGGGCATTATGTCTTCACCCTATATTTGTGGTTAATATAAGAGGCATGGAGCGTTAAGTTTCTTTCAAAAACAGAAATCACCAAAAGGGAACTCCCATACCTTTCCATCACCATGGAAAAACCCACCCCTGTTTCTAGCCTCCCTCTTTCTCCTGCTTTCAAAGACCAGAGTTCAGATGTGTTCTGGTTCCTGTTTTCCCCTTCTCATTCTCTCAGAGTCTGGTTACTCCTTAATGTCAGAGTCTCCTTCGCTCTCTCCCCTGAAAGGGGCTCTCACTAAAGGACTCTTTCCATCAGCACTCAAGCATATTCTCATTTTGGTCAGATGAGAAAAATCCACCCACCTTTAAAGTTCTCTCCAGGTTTCCCTTGTATTTTTTCCCCCTCAGTATTTTCTTTTTTTTTTTTTTTTCTTTTTTAAGATATTATCTCTTTGACAGGGAGAGAGAGATCACAAGTAGGCAGAAAGGCAGGCAGCCCCTCAGTATTTTCCACACAAAGTGATACTACTGCTTCACCTATCAACAACGAAGCAGCTAACGCTGATCCAACTTCACCCCTACCTTGCCACCAAACTGCCCTTAAAACGAAGCTTCTTCCTTGTTCTACTGAGCTATTTTGCATGCAATCTTCTTCATAAATGTGGAAAATTCTAAGAATGGCTGAGCAAAGTATCCAATACTGGAATATTTAAACTCTGACTATATTCTGCAAAACCCAGGCTAAGCAATGACTGCTGACAGAGAAAGACAAATACCATATGATTTCACTCACATGTGGAATTTAAGAAACAAAGAGCAAAGGAGGGGACAGGAAGAGAGGGAGGGAGAGAGACTAAGACTCAGACCCTTCAGAGAATAAACTAGTGGTTACTGGAGGAGAGGTGGAAGGGGGGATGCATGACACTGGTGGTGGGGATTAAGGAGGGCACTTGCTGTGATGAGTGCTGGGTGTTGTGGGGAAGTGATGAGTGACTACATTGCATGGCTGAAACTCGTATTAGACTGTATGTTAACTACCTGGAATTTCAATAGAAACTTAAAAAAAAATGACCACTGAAAGTTAGGGTGAGACATGTAAACACTGTCAAGCAACACGAAGTTCACAGACACAGAGTTCTGTCCTTGGCAGAGGCCTTTTCATTTTGCCATTCTTGAAGGATCAGGTGGGAACTTTCTCAAAGTTTCTAGCAGATGCCAAGAATGCAAACTTCATTTCAGATTAAAATCAGTAAGCATAAATACTGATATAAAATGAAGACTGATACTAAAATAAAAGTATTTCTATTACAAACTCATTGTATAAAGACCAGAAAATACAGATTTAGGAAAAAAAGTTCACATGATCTGTCCTTCAGCCATTCATCAGTATGGTTAACTACATTTTACTTTGAAATCTATGGTTATAAGCTTTAGCTATGTGCAAATGCAAATATAAAAAAATTTTAATAGCATTGTATGTTGCAAATGTTTTATACCTTGCTTATTGAGTGGATAACTAATATATTTGAAGTACTTTTCTATGTTAAAGATTCATTTTTATAACTTTTTATTATGTTGCTAATATATTTTAAAATGGAATAATATTGTCAGTTGAAAAGTATACATTATCCAGGTTTAACAAGTATTGATATTTTGTTATATTAGCTTTAGATTGCTTCAGAATGATGTTACAGATATGGCTGAAGGCACTTATTTAACTTTCCCCAATCTTTTTAACCTCCCTTACTTCCTTGAAGTGTAGATTTTCCATTTGTATTTTAATTCTTTTACTATATATGTATGTGTCCATAAAATAACTAGTGTAGCTTTGTGTTTTTAAATGTATACAATTGATTCTAGGTTTATGTACCTTTTTTATAGTTCTTGCTTTTCTTGTTAATCGTGTTTTTTGTTTTGTTTCATTTTGTTTTGTTTTGTTTAAGAGACAAAAGGAGGAGGGGTAGGGGTAGAGAGAGAAAATCTTAAGCAGGTTTCCAAGCCCAGTGCTAGAGCCTGATGTGGGGCTCTATCTCATGACCCTGAGATCATGACCTAAGTGGAAATCAAGAGTCAGACATTACCCAACTGAGCTACCCAGGCACCCCATTAATGATATTTTTGATGTTTGTGTTAACATATCAGGATTTCGTTCATCTTACCTGACTTAGAGTTTCTAGTTATGTGAATAGCAGATGTTTCTACATCATTTTAATTGACCACAGAGTATAATAAATTTAAGTGTACCACACTTCCGTAAACCATTTCACTCTTTAGATTTTATACAAATTGTATAATACTATATAAATCTTCTAAGAATATGTTTATAGCCATACCTTTGGTTACACCTTTTATTGCTTTCTTGCTGAGCCAAAAAATATACATATCTTAAATTTTTCTCTCTTTATTTCCAAATATAGAAAAGTATGTAAATTTATAACTCTATTTTTACACTTATAAAACAATGAATAAGAATACATTTTCTTTTCCAGTTTGTTGTATGACAAATAGACTTACAATTTTAATTTTCACTTACTTGATTATTAAAATATAGCCGCTGTCTTCCTTTTTAGTCACTTGTGTATCTTTTGTAACTTCTTTGGGTATGTCCTTTGTCCATTTTTCTATCTTGTGACCTGTTTCTTTCCATATATTAGGGTAATACTTATAATCTCTTTGCCCTACTAACTATGTATCATTAAGAGTTTAGAAATTCTATGATTTTTTTTCCCCATCTTTTCTACCCTGGATATACCTTCTTAAAAGCTATTTCCTTACACCTTAAAAACTCCAATTTTTACACGAAATGTTCATCTCTTTCCATAATGTCGACATTTGAGGACCTCTAATTCATTATACCTGAGGCCAATATAAACAGATTATTTCCTTAGCTTTGTATTTGTTGGGTAATACAGAAAGGATCCAGGTCAAGGTTAACTACTGAGGAAGGTAAGAGTTCCCTCATCATTTTTTCACAGCTTACTAATTATTTGTGAAGACTCTGAAGATATGAACCTGGTATTTAACCTTATATCAGGGGAGCAACTCTTGAGAGCCAAGGAAACTTCAGCTACCAGGAGGTCTTGAGCACATTTCGTCTTGACCCCCTTTACTCCCATTCTGTACATGCCTTTGGACTGAGAAACTTAAATAATAATCATTTTGAAAATGTAATATTTTGACATAGACAGCTTTCATGTTAGAGGAACAATTTCATAGCCGTTTTTCCTGTCTTCCTATGAGAGGGATTCAGACATAAGGAAACATTTCACTTCTCTCTCAGTCCAATAAGTGCCTCATAATTTTTCAGACAAATCAGTTTATGTCTGTACATGAACCTGTCCACTGCTGAGGATTTTTAGTGTATAGAAAAACAGAAGAAATTTTTCAGAGGTAGAAGTGCCCTTTGGAAAATCAGTGGCCTTGTGACTCGTTAAAAAAATAAAAAAAGATGGAGTTGGGGTTTTAGTTGATCTTAAAAGTTTTATCAGTCATAGGAGGACTGTAAGCTCACCTCATCCTGCAGATACAACTAGGTAACATTCACATCAGTGTCGATAACCTAGAAACCAGCCCTAAGGCTGGCACAACAAACTCCACAACAAAAGGGAGAGAAAAAGCCACAGTGAAGAGAGAGGAAGGGTGGAGCGAGTGGGGAATTAAACAGACCATGGCCATCCATGGGGGCTGAGGAAGCCAGAGACATGGAGAGGGAAGAGAAACAGACTATCCCAGTATGGAGTCCATGTGGGAAAATGAATCCCCTCAACATTTGGCTTTGAAAGAAAGAGGAGCCAAACTTCATGAGTTCTTAAAACCAGTTCTTTATGGCCTAGAACTTTAAAAATCAGCAGGACTGGCTCTGGGAAAGCCTGAAGGACACAGGAAACTGAGTCCCCGTCCTGAGAGAGATACCATGACAAACAGCCTGTGGAGATACAGCAGAGAAGCAGCAGTTTGAGAACGGCCTGGGGCATATGAGAAGGAGAGTGGTTTACTCATTCTGGAGCATGTCCCACCAGGGCAGAGGCAGGGATCATGGAGGGACTTTTCTATGAACAAAGGAGCTGGCATGAGCCATCACCCTCCCCCATCCCTCAGCATAAACATGGCCACCTGCAGGAAAGAGCCCAGTGAGGGAGGGAGGGCATTCACTACCTAACTCGCTTACTCCAAGCCCCACCCCCACACTTTGGCAGAACAGCTTCTCCCAGTCATATCTGCCTCAGTCTTGGCCCTGCAAGTCCCCCGAGAATACCACTGCAAACCTTGCCAACACCACATCTCCCAACCTGAGTGCTTTGCAGGTTTTGGTCCCTGAGACAGTGGTAGCAGTGGTGGTGAACCATGCAGAAGCACGAGCTGCACCATGCAGAAGCATGAGCAAAGAGAGCCTCTGCAGATGACTGGACTAAAGGAGAAAGCAGCCAGGACACAACAGCAGGGCACATGCAACCCTCAAAGAAGACAGCACCTAAAGCTCCAGGTTCTGGTGAACAGGGAACACTGCAATGCTGGGCATTAGAGGATCTCTTCTTAAAGCCATTACTTTCAAGACTGGGAGACATAGCTGACTTCTCTAACACAGAAACAAACATAAAATTAGACAAAATGAGGAGACAGAGGAATATGTCCTATATGAAAGGATGGGACAAAACCACAGCAAGAAATTGAAGCAAAGCAAATAGAATATGCCAGATAGAGAATTTAAAGTAATGATCAGGGGGGCCTGCATGGCTCAGTTGGTTAAGCAGCAGACTCTTGATTTCTGCTCAGGTCATGATCTCAGGGTCGTGAAATCAAAGTCCTGCGCTTAGCTCAGAGCCTGCTTGGGATTCTCTCTCTCTCCCTCTCTTCTTGCCCCTCCCCCACTTGTGCTCACTCTCGCTCTCTCTCTCTAAATAAAATCTTTAAAGTAATGATCATAAAGATACTCACTGGACTTGAGAAAAGAATGGAGGACATCAGTGAAATACTTAAAAGATAAAGAACCAATCAGAGGTGAAGAACACAAAAAATGAAATTAAAAACACACTAGACAGAATAAATAGCAGACTAGAGGAAGCTAAGGAACAAATTAGCACTCTGGAAGAGTAATGGAAACAACCACAAGTACCAAAATAGCACTAAATACACAACTATCAATAATGACTTTGAATGCAAATGGACTAAATGCTCCAAAAGACATAGATGACAGATGGATTTTAAAAAAAAAAAAAGACCCATCCATAAGCCTTGTATAAGACTCATTTCAGACCTAAAGACATATGCAGATTTTTAAGTGAGCGGATAGAGAAACATTTATCATGCAATGGATATCAAAAGAAAGCCAGAATAGCAATACTTATATCAGACAAAATGGACTTTAAAGCAAAGACTATAACAAAAGACAAAGAAGAACACTATCTAATCATTAAGGGGATAATCCAACAAAGAGACACAACAATTGTAAATATTTATGCACCAAAATACATAAAATAGCTATTAACAAAAATAAAGGAAAGTAACTGATAATAATACAGTAACAATAGGGGGTTTTAATGCCTGACTTACATCAATGAAGAGATCAACCCAACATAAAATAAACAAGGAAACAGTGGCTTTGAATGACATACTGAACCAGATGGATTTAACAGGTATAATTCAGAACATTCCCACCCTGGGGCACCTGAGTGACTCCATCAGTTAAGCAGCTGCCTTCGGCTGGGTCATGATCCTGGGGTCCTGGGATCCATCCCAGGCTTCCTATTCTGTGGAAAGCCTGTTTCTCCCTCTCCTATGCTGCCTTCTCCTCCCCACCCTCTGCCTGTGTGCTGTCAAGTAAGTAAAAAGAAAAAAAAAAAAAAAGGAACAGTCTACCCTAAAACAGCAGATTACATATTGTTTTCAAGCTCACATGGAACACTCTCCAGAATAGATCACATAGGCCACAAAACAAGTCTCAACAAATCAAGAAGACTGAAGTCACACCATGCATCTTCTCTGACGGTAAGACTTTGAACCTAGAAATGAATCACAAGAAAAAAATTGAAGAGATCACAAATCAGGGAGGTTAAATAATATGCTACTAAACAACGAATGGGTCAACCAAGAAAGCAAAGAAGAAATGAAAAATTACATAGAGACAAATGAAAATGAAAACACAATGGTCCAAAGTCTTTGAGATACAGCAAAAGCAGTTCAAAGAGGGAAATTTATAACCATACAGGTCTACCTCAAGAAGCAAGAAAAATCTCCAATAAACAACCTAACCTTATACTTAGAGGACCTAGAAAAAGAAAAACAAACCAAACTCAAGAACAGGAGGAGGAAGGAAGTAATAAAGACTAGAGAAGAAATAAATAATATAGAAACTAAAAAAACAATGTAATAGATCAATGAAACCAGGAGCTGGTTCTTGGAAAAAAATTAATGAAATTGATAAACCCCTAGCCAGACTCATAAAAAGTGGGGAGAGGGAGAGAGAAGTGGGAAGGGAGGGAGGAAAGGGACTCAAACAAAATCAGAAATGAAAGAGGAGAAGTAACAGCTGATACCACAGAAATACAAATGATTAGAAGAGAATATTATGAAAAAGTACATGCCAACAAACTGAACAACCTAGAATAAAGGGTTAAATTCCTGGAGACATATAACCTATCAAAACTGAAGCAGGAAGAAATAGACCTATTAACGAGCAATGAAACTGAATCAATAATCAAAAAATTCCCAACAAATGAAAATCCAGAACCAGATAGCTTCATAAGCAAATTCTACCAAACATTTAAGGAGGAGTTAATACCTATTCTTGTCAAACTTTCCCCAAAAATGGGAGAGGGAGGAAAACTTCTGAATTAGTTCTATGAGTACATCATCACCTTGATACCAAAACCAGATAAAGACATCACAAAAAATGAGAACTATAGGCCAAGATCTCTGATAAACACAGATGAAAAATCCTCAACAAAATACTAGTAAATTGAATCCAACAATACATTAACAAAATCATTCACCACAATCAAGTGGGATTTATCCCCAGGAGGCAGAAGTGGTTCAATATTTGCCAATCAATCAATGTGATATGTCATCACATAGTAAGAGAAAGGATACATCAGTAAGAGAAAGGATAAAAATCATATGATCATTTCAACAGATAATAGAAGAAGTGTTGACAAAGTACAACATCCATTCAATATAAAACCCTGTGCAAAGTATGTCTACAGGGAATATACATCAGCATTAAAGGTCGTATATGAAAAACCCACAGCAAACATCATCCTCAATGGAGAAAAACAGAGAGATTTTCCCTTAAGGTCAGGAACAAGACAATGATGTCCACTTTCACCACTTGTATTCAACATAGTACTGGACTCCTAGCCACAGCAATTAGACAACAAAAAGCAATAAAATGCATACAAATTGATAAGGAAGATGTAAAACTTTCACTATTTGCAGATGATGTGACACTATATATAGAACACCCCAAAGACTCCAGCAAAAAACTACTAGAACTGATAAATGAATTCAGTAAGGTAGCAGGATACAAAATCAATGTACAGAAATTCATTGCACTGCTATATATAAATAATCAAGCAGCAGAAAGAGAAATTAAGAAAACAGTGATTGGCCCCCATGCAAAGTTGAAGGCTTAAACAAAGCAAATGAATGGCTTTGGGATATCTGATATTACATATTTAATACACACATAAATATATTGAAACATGGAATGGTACTCACATCTGCCCATGTATATATATATATTTTTTAATTTATTTATTCGTCAGAGAGAGAGGGAGAGAGAGCGAGTGAGCACAGGCAGAGTGGCAAGCAGAGGCAGAGGGAGAAGCAGGCTCCCCGCCGAGCAAGGAGCCTGATGTGGGACTCGATCCCAGGACTCTGGGATCATGACCCGAGCCGAAGGCAGCCGCTCAACCAACTGAGCCACCCAGGCGTCCCTGCCCATGTATATTTTAAACATATATTTTGTTAGGTATGTCATATCTATCAATAGAAATAGTTAAGTGTAGTCACAGAGGTACGTTTAAGAAACCTTGGCTTGAGAAGCAAAGTCAGAATGCCATCAGTGCTAAAGAATGTGTGTCCACTTCTCAGCATCGGGATATACAAATCTTTAAATCATTCAAGACAGTTCATTTTCTTGTTCCTAAAGGTCCTGGAGATGGTGTTTTCTTGGACTTCTTTGGGATAATAATATGATACCTCTAACTGTTCCCCTATGCTTGGGAAGAGAATCCTTGGAGACATGAAAATTTTGTTCATATACAGTTCTCTCTCCCCTTTTTTTTTAGTTCTCTCCCTTTTTTAAGTGAAAAAGCTCTCCTTACTCTCTGAAGTCAACTCTCCATAATTCAAATTTAATCAAAAATTGTCTAAGTTCAAAGCTGAGGGCTACTGAATTGTCCTTCCCTCCATGGAAGCACAGCTTTAGCCAGTAAAGAAAAATAATCACCACCCTATATCAATCTCAGTTTTCATCAATTTTAAATATGGAAGGTCCTTAGTAATGCATTCCTCACAAAAATCCCACAACTTTCCTTGGTCAGCTGTCATGTGGAGGATCTTTAGATTTTTTGGGCATTGTTCCAACAACCAGGCTATGAACAGAGGAGCTAAGTCATAAGAAAGGCATATCTTCATATGAGGTGAAAGACTTACTAATAATTAACTTCAACAGCCTGTCTAAAAATCTAGCGGACTGTCAGTCTCTGGAATTGTCCAAGCAAAGGTAGAATGATCTTACACTGAGGCTGTTGTGAGAACACTCATCGGTCAAAAAGTTGAGTGGGACAGCACTTATGTTACCTTCCACTATAAGCTTTTATGACTAAATGGATCAATTACTTTAAACTTTCTTATGAGAGCTAGCTATCTTGTATTTCTTCAACAATCCCAGTTGTCATTTATAAATTTTTCCAAATTATTTACATATATAATATGAATTTTAAACATATACATATCACTGATAAGCAACATTTAGCAAACACTATATATTTGAAGTCATAGACTTAAAATATTTGATAAAGGACCAAGAATACTCAATGGAGAAAAGACAGTCTCTTTAATAAATGGTACTAGGAAAACTGGATAATCAACATGTAAAAGAATGACTCTAGAACCTATCTTATACTACTCACAAAAACTAGTTCAGAGTGGATTAAAGACTTAAGTGTAAGACTGGAAACCATAAAACTCAAAGAAGACCAAAAAAGCCTTCTTGTTGATGATTTTTTGGATAGGACACCTATAGCAAAAGCAAAAAAAAGTAAAAACACACCAGTGGGACTACAGCAAACTAAAAAGCTAGTGCACAGAAAAAGAAATGATCAACAAAATGAAAGCACAACCTAGGGAATGGGAAAAAATATTTGCAAACCATGTATCTGATAAGGGGTCAAAATCCAAAATACATAAAGAACTTATAAAACTCAATAGCAAAAACCAATGATTAAAAATGGGATCTGACTAGACATATATGTACATATTTCTATGTATACACATATATTTCTATGTATACACATATAAATATATACATATACACATTTACTTATTTATATATTTTTATTTATTTATTTTTTTAGCAAGAGAGTGTGCATGCATGCCAGCGAAGGTGAGAGAGGGGCAGAGAGCATCTTGAGCCTGTTCCACAGTCAGCATCAGCCTGTTGCAGGGCTCTGATCTCACAACCGGGAAATTATGACCTAAGCCAAAATCAAGAGTCTGAAGCTTAACTGAGCCACCCAAGTGCCCCCCCACCTTTTTTTCCCTGTAAGTAAGCTCCATGCCTATGGCAGAGCCCAACACTGACCTTGAACTCACCACTCTGGGGTCAAGACCTGAGCTGAGATCAAGAGTTGGATACTCAGCTCACTGAGCCTCCCAAGTGCCCCCTGAATAGACACTTTTTAAGGCAGATGTATGAATGGCCAACAGACACAAAAGGTGATCAACATCACTAATCTTTAGGGAAAGTGAGTAAAAACCACAATGAGATATCACCTCATGCCTACTACAAGGACTACTACTAAAAGGAGGTAACAAATGGTGGAGACAATTGTAGAAAAGGAAACTCTTGTGAACTGTTAATGGGACTGTGAATCTGTTTTTTGTTTAACTTTATAGCATAGTCTTTTAACTGCACCTTCTTTTTTTCATTTTTTAAAAATTTAAATTCAACTAACTAAGATATAATGTTATTTTATTACTGGTTTCTGAGGTAGAGGTAAGTGATTCAACAGTCTGGGTAGGGGTCACCTAATCAGGTAAGTACTTAGGGGGGATTGGACTCTTCTTAAAATCAGGAAGATCCATCTTGATGATTTTTTTTTAAGTAGACTCCTTGCCCAGCATGGAGCCCAAAGCAAGGCTTGAACTCATGACCCTGAGATCAAGACCTAAGCTGAGTTCAAGAGTCATATGCTCAACCAACTGAGCCACCCAGGTGCCCCTTTACATTTTGCTGATCTTGAGGGAAAAAACTCATGTTGTGAGGGAGTCATGTGGCAGGAAATGACAAGTAGCCTGTAGGAGCTGAGAATGACCCCCCACCCTGAAGTTGGCAGCCACTAATCTAGGGAGAATTAGTCCTACAACTGTAAGGAACTCAATTCTGCCAACAATCTGATGAGTTTTGAGGAGGGAACCAAGCCACAGGGGCTGCAGCCCTAGCTAACTCCTTGATTTCAGGTCCCTGAGATCCTGAGCAAAGGACCCAACTAACCTAGCTCCTGACCCAAAGAAACTGTGAGCTAGTAAGTCAGTGATGTAAGCAGCTAAATATATGGTAATTTATTAGGCAGCTATAGAAAACTAATACAGCCACTCTCCAATTTCACCTGGAAATATCCTACCATGCACCAGGACCTGGTTTAAATGTTTATCTCTTTTGTGTTTGCCCTGATTTCCCCACCCAAAAGTTATCTTTCTCTAAATTTCTACAGGACTTCTATTTCCCCTTTGTGGCACTCCCCACTTTTCGTACAGCCATTTGTGTAGATCTTCGGTCTCCCTGGGTGTAAGTTCTGTGAGACCAGAGATGGCCTTGCCATCATATGTATGCGTTATGTTTTGTACAATCACTGAAACAACTACTCACTTCTGTCTTCGGGTCATTACTGCTCGGGGATCTAAGAGTTAAGCTTCAGGCTTCAGCCCCACACTCATTTTCTGGTGCTTCTGAGCAGTTTCACGTGACTTAGCCTAAGTACAGAATTTGGTGACCTAACCCTCCCTTAAACCATCATCCAAAAGGCTAATTCTTTTGTCAAAGAGTCAACAACGTGTAAATTCGACATATTTAAAATCCAGAGTTGAAGGTCATCAGACACAGATTTCAGAGTGGGGAAATTTACAGATAAGCCAGGTAGCACTAGGAGCCCCCGGGGCGGGGCTGGCCTGCTGCCTGCTGGACAGACGCCAGGTTTGGGGCAGCCGTTGCTCTCTCCACACGTTTCACTTCCTTTTTACTAAAACCGCAGCTTCTCCCACCTGTGTGTGCTCACGTGGATTTAAATAATAACCAGGAATCCAGGCTCGGAAAAGAGCTTCCCCGGCAGTGGAAGCATTACGGCCAGAGTTGGTTAATTGAAATCATGCATCGAACTAAGTTGCCACTCTGATGCGATCTGACAAAAATGATCATAGGATAAAATTGCCTCTTGCTGATCCCCACCTATCTTCCATTTCAACTTGCAGCCAGATTGAAGCAAACTGCTCCAATTTACTGCTCCCGACCTGCTGATAATGGACACTTTGCCGTGCACTCTCCCTTCATTACTGCTCAGGTCAGGGCTGTTAACAGGGACTCTTGCCACTTTTGACAGATAGTCACTACCAAGATGAATGGCGGTAGCCACATGACCACTTAGGACCAGGCCTTCCCTCTACAGCACCTTCAAAATGCCTTTAAAAAGAAAAAAATAAAATAAAAATAAAAGACCACACTTCACTGTTTAACTCTTTATTAGCTAGGAGAATCAATAGAAACCAGGCAACTGTGACCTCGTGATTCCTTTACTGTAGAGCCGCAAATATTTCAAAGAAATCATTTAACAGCATTTTAAAATGAAAGTTGCTAGTGAGGCTGCCTTTGTACATTTTCCTCCACTGGGGGATGGAGACTGGGCTGTACCTGGAGTTCTCTGTGGGAAGGGAGGGAGTCATTAGCCCAAAGTCTCAACTGGCTAAATCTTATCAAGAAGTGGCTACCTTTCTGAGTTAAAATTGGCTTGTTTCATAACGATAAAAATGATTTGTTAGAGCAAATAGGCTCTTTTTACTACCACAAAGACAAACGGAACCCAAGAGGCCAGTACTCTTTCAATTATTCGCAAACAACCATTTTTGAAAAACTTTTTAATGCCAACATATCTAAGTTATTCTTATATTTAGAAAGAAAAAAAAAAGATGAGAGAGGAAGGCATACATTGGTATCTTATTTCTTTAATAGATTACACAAGTTCAGATAGTGTTCAATGGCTAAGTTTTAAGAGCACGCTAAAGGGGAATAAAGCACACGTTTTATGTTCCTTAAAGCTCCTAACTTAATTCTATGTATAAACTATATATGCAGCTGGTATAGAATGCTCTTGTTTCTAATTCTTGATCTGCTCATCATTTCTCCATTTGACCAACAGTCAAATGAGAGCTCCGAACTCTTATTAGATTTGCACGGTGTTGTCTAATTCACTCTGCCTCATGAAAGCAGATGAACTATTAAATACCATAATCTGTTATCCACCATTAAAATTAATTGATTTTTATGTCACTTTAGAACTAATGAATTATTTAGAGATAGTCTCATAAACTACAAAGCATAGTGGGGAAGCTCTTCTATTCCCTATCATTTATAGTTAGGTTGAACAGTCCTATGGCTTCGCTAGTTTTCCTCGCAGCAGAAATCTCAAAAACATAGCTGTTTTTAATAATTACACTTCATGGAGAAGATCCACATTTATGGAAAAGGTTTTGAAGATGTGGATGATACTTAACATTACTCTGGGAGAGGTTTGTCATATGGACGGATATTTCCAGATTCAGTCTGGTGTTGCCATCAGGATAGTATAATTGGAATGGACATGCTATATTAAGCAGAAATAAAACCCTAGCAAATAGTAATAATCATAAAAATAAATACATGGGTAGTATTTTATTATGTTGCCTGAAAAAAATCTTACTTGATATTTCGGTTCAAAGATTGCGTAGCTATATTACGATAATAATAAGTCATGGTTATGGAAAATTTATTGTGTGCCAGGCACCAGGCCAAACAATTTCAACATGCATTGTTTCATTTAATCCTTAAACGCTCCCACGATACAGGCTTTATTTTTGTCCTTATCTCAAAGGTAGGGAAACTGAGGCTTAGAGAGACAGAGCACCTTGTCCAATTCACAGAATTAACAAAAGGAGTTGGCATGTGAACCACAGAAGTCTCAGGCCAAAGTCAAACTCCTAAATGTTCTACCCTGCTGCCTCTTTCTTCTCAATGTCACTTTATCACTTGGCATGGATGCTAAGAGAGGTCATTAACTGTTCACCATTTTTATCTGTTTAATGTTTATTGAAAGATAATCCTTCCACTTGCAAACTGGTTCAGTCAATGACAAAAATTCTTGCTTTCTAGAATTATTTCCCAATACTAGTAAAATTGCTCCGTGTAAATTTTAGGAAACTAACAAAGCTCTGTGTTTAATGGCACTCCTCATCCCCCATTGTGACATGAACAGTGGGCAGAAGGTATCGACAGGACCACGTGCCCTGCAGAAACCTTGAAAAGCGAGTGAAAAGGAGGGCCCAAAGCATTAAGGACGGCCATTGTGATGAGCTCCAGCGCTTATAAGTGATGACTCACTTTCTACACCCGAAACTCATACTGCACTGTATGTTAACTAGCTGGAATTTAAAAACTTGAAAGACCAAGGGGGAAAAAAAAAAAAAAAGACCCAAAGCATCTCAGGCTGAGTGAGGGGACCATGTATTCTGCTTTGTTTGGGACTGTCCTGTATTTTGTTCGTGGTCCTGACATAATTATTAGAAGAACCCCCTTCCTATTCTCAGTATTGTCTCAGTTTGATTAATAAGCTAGAGGGCTACCACAATTTTAAGAGAGAAGTTATTCCGCTTATCAGTAAACTCGGCTGTAAACCACCTCTGCCATTCCCACAGAGCTCCTGCTTGAGTGAGCTGTATTTCAGATCTGCACCCTGGAACAGGAGTAGATCGACCTGCTTCACCGGACTCCCTACCCCTTGCTCTCATTTGCTGGTGGTTGGCCACTGTGATGGTCTTTTTGATACACCTTCGCTAGGCTAGAGCAGAAACAGGCGTTGCTATGCAGGTGTTTGCAGAGGTAGTTAAAGGCCATAATCATTGGCGGTAACTAAGGGAGGTGAGCCCCCCCAAATCTGGGGGCACCCAATTCAATCAGCTGAAATGCCTTAAGGAGCAGATCTGCCGTTTCTCGCAAGGAATTCTGCCTGCAGACCGCAGTGTCACCAACGCCCAGGACTTCCAGCCTGCCCACCTTCCCTATGGATTTCAGACTCGCCTCGCCAGCTCCTGTAATCACAGAAGCCAACTCCTTGCACCAAATCTCTTAATACGTATCTCCCGTGGATTCTGCTTCTCTCGTTGAACAGAACCGATGCAGTCCCTCATGCCAGTTGAGCTCTCCTTGAAACCCTTCGCACACTCCCCCAGGCTCTTCCTTATGCGTGGGTCATGCCAGGGGCTCTCTGCCTCCCCTTCTCTCCTTAGCCAGCCACCAAAGCCAGATAAATGTTCCTAGATCACCAATCTCATAATTTTGCATCTCGTCCTTTTTAAGGGCTGAAACACCCGGAAGCACTCTACCAGACACGACACAAAGATAAAGTATTGTTTCTGTTTTCCAGGGTCTCACCCCCGCATCACTCCCGAGCCTAAAACTTGCAAAGTTCACTCCAGTACTTGAAGGACGGGGAAACTACCCAGCCTGGCAATGCAGACCCTGCCGACTTCCATCTGCCTCCCAAGACTCTAATCCCACAAGCGCCTAAGGCCTGAGCTTACCTGCTCCCCTCACGCTTCCCCCGAGGCAGGGCGTTTCCCGTGTCTTTGTTTTCAAGTCAGTGTTTCGTTGTCCGAGGCGACAGGGCCTCTTTAAAGCACAATGAGATTCAGAGAATGAGTTACAAAATTGCTGGAAGGTCTGGTGACAGGAGCCCACGAGGCGTCCTTCCAGGACAGCTCTCAGAGTCACAGGGCCAAACCGGCCCATCGTGGAAGCCGCTTCCTGGGCCACAATCCAGAAGACGGAGAATCCGCCGCACCGAGGGGAGGGGACGAGACTTTGATCTCAGGCTCAGGAAGCTGCTGCTCGCCACCGCCACCACGTCTGCCTCTCCGCTCCGGTGAAACCAGTGGCTGGTCACGGAGAAAGCGCTACAGCAAAACCAACCTCTTCAGGAGGAACTTGCCGGCGGCAAACTGGTGAAGCAGCGGGAAGATGGCTCCCTCCTCACGACCGCCTTCATGCCTGGCGTGAGCGCGTCGAACAGGCCCTCGGAACAGCAGCTGCAGGGGATTCTGGGAAGACAAGGCGTTTAGCTTCCCAGCTGCTGGTGGCACGAGAAGGCTCGCCAGAAGGAGCTTACGGTGGAAGCGGAGTGCCCTCCAGCATTTCCCCTCACCGTTGTTGTTCAGCCACCCCGGGAAGTTGGTACGCCCATCCTCCTCAAATAAAGATGATCAGCTTTAGTGAAAAGTCTTCAGGTCCTCAGGACGTAGGTGATTTCTAACCCATAGAGGTGTGTCAGATATCTGTTCAATAAGTGAATGAAACCCACGTTATAATTTTTTCCTTTATTGACACAATCACAGTGATAAATTATAGTTTATCTTAAGTAAATCTTTTCCAACAAATTATAGGAACCGTATGCCATATGGTGCCCAATATAACACATACATGTGGAAGACACTCGATAAACATTTCTGGAATGGATGGGTCAGAGAATAAGGTCTGATTTGCATACCTCAAGAAGACCTGTGAAACCCGCATCAGTGTTTCTCTAGGGCACACAGTCGTTGGACTGTAAGGTAATATTTTGCATGTTATAGAAGCCCATGATATAAATATTGCCTCTATGTGTATATGTTTTGTCTCCTGAGAATTATTTTTATTGGGTGTCTCTTCCTCCTAAAATTGCAGCCCAGTGAGAACTAATTTTATACGAACGTGATATAATTTTTCAAATTAATACACTTCATTTTAAAAGAATAATGGTAAGGAAGATTTATATAATAATCATGCTCCTGACCATATGTTTGCAGTGAGGACAAAGGCGGATAAAACCTAAAATGGGAAAAGTCAGGGGCACCATTTGACCTGATCATAGTGTGACAGTCTGTATGTTTGTGTCCCCTTAAAATTCACATAGTGAAATGCTAATAGCCGGATGTGATGGAATTAGGAGGTAGAGCCATTGGGAGGTGATTAGGCCATGAGGGCGGAGCCCTTTCTGAACAGGACAGGTGCTTTTATAAAAGACACCCAGAGAGCGCCCCAGCCCTTCCTACTAGGTGAGAACACAGTGAGAAGTCTGATACTCAAGAGGGCCCTCGCCCAACCCTAACTTGGACTTCCAGCCTCCAGGGCTGTGAGAAACAAGTTTCTGTTGTGTATAAGCCAGTTGGTGGTATTTTGTGAGAGCAAGCTGACTGGTCCAAGACACATGTCAAATCTATAAAAAATGCCAGAGAGAATATAAAGATGGCCTTTGCAAGAATGGGATAAATTCCTACAAGAGAGGCTTGGTGTTAGAACCCATTGCATCCCCCTGAAATTCATCCCCACACACGTGAGGTGCTTGTCATGCACACTGTGCCTCTGGAGAAACTTTGAACCAGCTGAAAAGAATGTTTCAGAATGGGACACTTTGACGTCTGTTGCATCTGTACTGCAGAGGCTGAAATGAGTCACATGATATGCCGCCCACAGGAGAACAGGCAGTGCCTCACGTTTACTGTCTGTAACTTACCAGAATGCCTCAGATAGCCATCAATGGCTGGGTGGGTTGTTCCTGGAAAGCTTAGTGAACAGTGTTATTCCGTGTATTAAGTTAGGGATATCACTATGCTTTCAAGAAGTCTTCCCACCAGTTCCTTAGAATCCCTTCATCCCTAAACCTATTTAAATTTAATTAAAAATTATATATTTCTTTCCTATTAAACCGAAACTGCTATAACATTATGCACATTTTCCAAAACATGTTGTGGTTGAGAAATTTTCTTTGCAGTAACTTGTTAACATTTTCATGACCATAGACGAGTCTCATCCTTAATGCTGTAGTTTCTCGACCCTGGCATTAAGAGCATCCTGGACCAGATCAGTCCTCGTGTGGGGGTCATTCTGTGCCTTTTAGGACATTTAACAGCAACCCTGACCCCTACCCACTAGTTGCCAGTCACAAATTCCTTCTTCCTCTTCTCCCTCCGCCCCACTCAATGTGTGATAATCAGAACTATTTTTATTCTTGCCAGTGTCCCCTGGTTGAGAATCACTGCTTCACCTCCTTAAGGTCAAAGTTCTTGGTGATCAATAGCCTTTGCTAGAAATCAGAACAACCAAGGCTGTATCGTCAAAGAATTAGAGAAAATCCTTTTTCTTTTTCTTTTTTTTTTCAGTAGGCTCCACACCCAGAGTGGGGCTTGTACTCACCACCCCGGGATTGAGAGTTGTATGCTGTACCAACTGAGCCAGCCAGGCACCCCTAGATAATCATTATTGCTTTTTGTGCGTGTGAGATGTAAGACCCTGCATGGTTATTTAAATCAGTTTAAAGTGACACAAAACATGAATTTTTCCATTATTTTAGAAAGATAAATCTGAATTGCCTGAGACACCCCCAGTCCCCATTTTTCTGCACTAGATTACTATTTAATTATAGAGATTAAAATCTTTAGAATTTACATTTCAATAATCAATTTATATTTCACTACCAAAGCTTTACTAAACTGTCTGTTTTTGAACTTCAATTAAAACTGAGCTACCTCCTGAGGGGCCTGGGGGCTCCGTAGGTTGGGCAGCTGACTCTTGATTTTGGCTCAGGTCATGATTTTGGGGTCATGATCTTGGGGTTGGCTGTGAAATTGAGCCCTGCCTTGAGCCCTGAGGTATGCTCAGTGATCAGCGGGGAGTCTGCTTCTCTCCCTCTCCTTCTGCCCCGCCCCCTGCTCCTACTCTCGCTCTCTAAAATAATCTTTAAAAACAAAACAAAACAAAATTGGGGCACCTGAGTCAGTTGCTCAGTCAGTTAAGCTTCTGCCTTCAGCTCAGGTAATGATCCCAGGATCTTAGGATGGAGCCCCACATTGGACTCTCTGCTCAGCCGGGAGCCTGTTTCTCCCTCTCCCTCTGCCCCGCCTCTCCCGTTTGTATTCTCTCTCTCAAATTCAAATAAACAAACAAACAAACAAAAACTTTAAGAAGAAACTCCAAAAAACAAAGACTGAGCTAATTCAGGGTAGTGAGTGTTAGTTCATCTTTCAGGCTTATATAGAAGGAAACTACCACAAAGTATACAAGAGTCTGGATCCTATTTTATAACAGAAGAGGTATGTTTAAGTTGCATTTTCTTTGCCCTTGCTTCTCTAGCTCCACAACTAAAGACTTGAATTGCGGATGCGGGGAGAGGTGTGGGAGGTCAGTCATCAGCTTGAACAAATGTCCCAGGAGTCAGATCATTTGACCCTTAAGGGAATGAGGCTGTTCCACTAAGGTTTTCCTCCTGGCGCTTGGGCACATTCCACGTTGCTCATGGTTTCATGACCGTGTTCTTGGTGGCTCTGGTCAAGACTTCCCAGCTTGCCATCCTCTCTACCTTTTGCTTAATCCCAATCTCTTTGTATTTTAGGTTTTCTGTCACAAAAAAGACCTCACATACTGAATCTCTATATCTTCCTTTTAAAACATGTTCCTCTTCGTTGTTTTAGAGGAACCCTTGAGGTTTCTTTTTCATCCATTTTCAATTACATAGACATAATTATATCACATGAGTACAAGGAACCTGTATTTTTTTTTTTTAGTGCTTCCTAAGCGAAGTTGGGGCTCAGGAGCACAAACATTCCCTAACTGCGGCCTGAGAGCACAGCCAGGAGAATGGGAGGACAGTCAACCAGAAACTATTGAAGATTCCGTTGTTTGTGCTAGGAGAGTATGTCATAACCCACTGGCCACCAGAAGCACACCTGAATAACCCAACTGTTTCCTTTCAGCCCCTATAAAAGAAATTCTTTACTGTTTGTGCCCTGGGCTGAAGTAGTCTATGATTTCCTGGATTCCCCATATTGCTTCCTGGCAGTGGTTAACATTTCAGCAAGTTCCTGATCGCTGTGATAATTCCCACAGTCTCCGGGCCTAAACTGGGTGGGGAGTGGTCTGTCCCATGACACTGAACACAGCTGACCCCCTGAATCCATCTGTGTTTAACGTAGATCCCAGGCAGTTCCTAACAGGATCCAGTACTACAGGAAACCCTGGGGTTGTGCCATCCACACTGAGGCTCTTCTGCCCCACTTCATCACCCACAAAGCCACTCATGGGTCCTTCATGGATCCCATCAAGTGGACTGGCTTCATGCAGAAGGCAAGGGATCAAGTCTGTCTTCAACTCATCTGGTCATCTCAAGGAGCGATGAGACTAAGCGTGGATCCAGAGGGAAATGAAGCTGGAGGTTAATACAGTCACACACACACACACACACACACACACCAGCCTCCTATTGCTTTTATGCTTTTCAGAGTCTCAGCTAAAATGGATCCAGAAAGAGCCCCGTG
Source organism: Mellivora capensis (assembly GCA_004024625.1). Classification (NCBI taxonomy): domain Eukaryota; kingdom Metazoa; phylum Chordata; class Mammalia; order Carnivora; family Mustelidae; genus Mellivora; species Mellivora capensis. Next base: position 42,134 of record PISX010007589.1, on the reverse strand, counting down.
ATAACATTCCACGATGTTGATACAGTAAAGAACAGGCTGGTATAAAAATGTCTTTGCACGTTCCCTGGCACTCCCTCATCCTCAGTGGGGCTGGGATGTTTGTTTTGTGAAAGCTTTAATTTATTATATTGACCACAAAAAAAAAAGTCTTTGCAAAGTCCTGCATTCAAAGCCCAGAGACCCATGATCTCCAATTGTCTTTGGCCACAAAAAATAGTTTTATCCTTGATTGGCCACAGCGCCTTGGAAACAAGGGGATTAACACTTTATAGCCTCCTGTGCTAAAGGGCTTCAAAGTGAGCCTCACAGCCGAGAGGGGTCAGGAGGCATGACACCTGTGGGTGAGGAGCATTTCTCCCGGATGAACTATGTTGAAGGGGGTGGGCTAATTTTGGGTGGCTTTTCTAGTGAGGAAGGTGGATTTAGGTGAGTTTGGGAATTGCCTGTGTTGCTTTCTAAACGGGTTTGAGAGTTACCGTCCTACAAGCATTGATGGGAGGTAAAACGTTCCCAACTCCTTTCAAATCCTCCTTGGATGGGTGCTTAACAGGAAACAGGTAACCACGGAAGCCCATGGCTTCCTTGTAGTTGGTATTTAGGAAAACCCCTCTCCCTGATTCCTTAATGGGGAGTTCTTAGGTTAAGCTGGTGTGGAATTGCTACAGCAAGTATTTATTGGCACCTACAAAGTTCCAGGTGTTAGAGATACAGCAATGAACACAAAGAGCCAAATTTACCCTTGAGGAGCTCGAATTCTAATGAGAGGGCTAATAAGGTCCAATATTTTGAGACCTCGCTATTGGTCAAGTATGGGTTTAAGCACTTTATTTGTATTATCTCAATCCCCACCGCAAACTTATAACGTCAATACTATTATTATTCCCAATTTGCAGGTGCAGATATTGGGGCTCAGCAAGCTAACCTGCCCAGACACCTTGGCTGGAGAGCCAGCCATCTCAACCACTATCTGATCTTCCAGGTCAGAAGACGGGCTTAATTGCAGGAGGGATTATAATGGCAAGGCAGAGTTGTCCTTTATGAGTTTGGAGACTGGTGCCAGTGTTTTAATGGCTAAATGCAGTCCTTCAGAGCAGCAGTAAAGATGGAAAATTCTCATGCACACTGCACCTGTGTCCGTGAGAATGCCATGGAGAACAAGCTCCCTTGTTCTCGCTCTGCCTGTGGAAGTCAGTCCCAGTGAAACTCTTTACCAGGGAATCTAATCTGTTCATTCTGTGTTCAGGGAGTCAAGCTTTTGTTCCTTCCGAAGCCCAGCCTCACTCAAGACACCCTCCATCACGGAACCTGTTTATCAGGAAGAAGGCAGCACGGCAGCTCATAAAGTTTTAGGTCACACAGCTCCCAGTGGAAAGTGTCCAGGAGAGAACACTCCCTAGCTAAAAAACAAAGATTTGCAGTGACAAGGTGATGAAAAGCGAATCACATGTGCATAAATGAAGCCACCCAAACATCCACACACCCGCTTATCCATTGCCTACCCCACAACAACAACAAAACCCACAAAACTGGCCACACACAGTCAGATGTATAAGTTTGCAGTGAGAACAAAGGCAGCCATAAATATTCCAAGGACCCAATAAAAAGAAGAAGATGAAGAAGAAGAAGAAGAAGGAAAAAAAAAACAACAACCCAGGAGTGGTTAGCTCTCCAGAGTAATGGGCTCCATAAAAGCTTTTATTGTTAAGAGAGTTACTTTACTAAGAGCTATGTGAAAAAAGTCGAATGAATGTGAAAAATTGCATGCAATAACCTGAGCTTGAAGATGATTATCAACCTCTGAGTCTTGTATTTTGGAGTAAGTCAGTGCTGCTATTAGAAGATTGCCATTGTAGTTAAAGAAAAGCTTGTTTTGTACTTTTCTCCTCCTTCTGGGTAAACAGAGAGTCAATACAGGCTTCTCCTCTGTGCTAGCCCACTTATTTGAACAATTATTTTAAAGACGTAATCCAATCTTACCATCTTTCTGAAAGTGCAACTCTGGTGAAATTTTCCAGCAGAGTTCTACACACACAACTTACTAAAACAAGAATTGAGTTATTTCCAGCCTGTATTCCTTCCCTTCCATCTGCCCTTCACCCCCACCCCATTCTTTAGCCATCTGTTTGTTTTGTCATTGGCTATTGACAGGATAGTGGGTGACATTTAAGGGAGTAGACCCATCTGCACTTCAACCATTCAAAGGCTAGCCAACTAGAATGGTAAGATATGGATTTTTTTTTTTTTTTACATTATTTTCTTAGACTATTTGTGTGGTTTTCCTGACCTCAGTATGAAAGACCCTGCTCTACCCTTTCCTTGGCAGATAGAGGCAGTACAGCTTTCCAAAATGTTGGTGTAGGGGGTAAAATGTGGGCAATTTGTTTAGGAGATATTATTATTGTGTAGATGTTAATGGTTGATGTTTCTGAAGTTCTATTTTATGTCATTAGAATAATCTGGGACAATAACAGCTTTATTATTGCTTTGAGTTTACCCTGATGGAGCATTATCAAAGTTCTAATTACATATGTCGGGCATGTAACAATATGGTGTAGACTCTGGAAGTTCCAGATAAAATTAGGACCAAACTTATTAGATCAGTTATCAGTCAGATGGCTTGAGTGCCTTCAAACAACTCTTCTAAATACTTTTAAAGCATTTAGATAGAATATGTAACAAGTTTCTTTTCACAGGTGATCAAATCAGCAAATGGAATTCCAATAAGTGGCACCTTAACTTACCTAGGAACCACTAATCTGGCTTTTTCTTCCTATCTGGAACACTCTAGGACTCACAGCCATTCTCAGTGCTCACACGGACCAGATCAAGTCAGGGACCCTGAAGGTTAAGGTTCATTGGCTCCATAGGAAGTCCCCCATTGACATGTTGCTTTGTGTTGCATCAACTAAAACAATGATAGGAAGACAGAATCCATATACACCTTCCATGTGGTTGAAAGTATGTGGGAGGGAAAGACATTGATAAAGATTCTCCATCCTGTTAATTTCTTTCTACAACAAGCACATGTGCATGGAGTCTCTTGCTTACCACAAATGCTAAGTCAGTCTACTAGAAGATGGGCAAAGAAGAGAAGGTGAGTAGTAATAAGCACTTCTGACTGGATCACCAAGCTCTATCAGGGAACACAACTCTTCTCTTCCTCCCTCCTGGATCTATCTATGCATCCTGTGGAAGTACCTTGAGTAAGTATTGTGCATATCCTGGGTATATAAAAAGGTAAAACCAGTAGGATTTACTAATTGTTTGAATATGTGATATGAGAGAAAGAGAGGAGTCAAAGAACATTCATTTTTTTACGGGAGTAGCTAGAAAGCTGGAGTTGCTATTTCCGGGGAGGGGAGAGCTGGGGGAGAAAGACTAGGTTCGGGGAGAGGAGTTCCATTTTAGACATGTTTGATCTCCAAAGGGAGATACCAAGTTGGCAGTTGGACGCACAGACCAGAGTTCAGTGGGAAAGGTTGGGAAAAATGGTGAGCCAGGAAATGCTTAACAACTAGTGCTCCAGGGTGGTGGTGGGGAGGGGCTCAGTATGTCGTGTTTGTCAGCTTCTTTGGAGTAACTACTTCACCATGGTTGATTTCTAGTTACCAACCTAACGGTACTCTCATTAAATACAGATTTGGGAAGGTGCTCTCGTGAGCTAAGGCGAGCTGGCTCAGGCATGTCACAGGAAAGAGAAACATAATGGGGGAGTCGTCAGGCTGTAAAAGAGCCTTGAGAGTGAACAGTAGCTCTTGGGGAGTGAGGAGAGATAAAGTGAAGATATTTAAAACCTGAGCGGTAGCCTTAGAAGATGATGAGGAAACAAAAAAGAGGAGACCAGGAAGGAAACTAAGACATGTTTTAAGGAGGAGGGAGTAGACATCTGTCAAGAGCTACTGATGGCCCAGGTAAGATGAGGACTGAAAACAGGCCCGTGGGATCAGCTCTGTCACTCCAACAGCCGCAGCTGCGGGGGGCGTGGGGGGACAGAAGCCAAAGATACCTACCCTCACCTTCTCGAAATAGCAACAGCTGGAGTCAGGGTGGCTTTGGCAGCTGAACCCTGTATTAAAATCTTGAAAATGCACTTTGGACCTTTGAATTAGAGTAGATTTCAAAATCACATGATGTCAGGACCGGAAAAAAAAAATCTTGATAGGTCTCTTGGCTCAAAGTGGCTCAAAGCCTTAGGAGGAAAGAGGGAAAGGGACGAGCCTCTGTTCAATAATTTGAAAGGGTGTTTTAAAATCTCTACAAAGCCCTAGTCATTTGAATTGTCTACTGTTTCATGTGATTCTGTGAGTAAAAACCAGTCCTTTCATTCAGGCTCACTAACCAACAACTTCATTTAGCACCGCAGAGGTGGTACAAAAGTTTGCGAGGGCATTTTTGTCTCAGAGTCTAAGCAGGTGTTTCCAGCTCCTGTGTTACTCTCATTGTTTTCTTGGTTACCTCTCATTTTTGCACACTGTTTAGTACAACAGCGATGAGGGACATCTGGGATGCATATTATTCACAGGTAAACATGGTCAGTGTTTCTCTTTTTGTAGGCCATCCGTCTCTAGACAAAGCTATTTTTTTAATGCAATCTGGTTTCAGAGGTAGAACTGATTTTCTTTGGTACAGCTCTCTGCTGGCCCTCATTTGATCATTCATTCATTCAAAACACAGTGGAGTGGAGTGGTTATGGGGAAGAGGCTGGAGAGGAAGCATTTTCCAGAGGAAGGCTCAGCAGGGGCAAAATAAGGAGGCCTCCGAGAACATGTCATGTTCTAGAAACTAAATCCAAAGTAGGGTTGGATCATGCAGGTGTGGGATTGGTGAGCTGTGAGAATCAAAAGATAGGCTTCTAAGGACCCTGAAAGTAATGCTGAAAGGTGGGATTCTGCTTCTCCTTCCCCCTCTTCTCTTCCTTCTTCTTCCTCCTCCTCTTCCTTCCCCTTTCCCTTCTCTTTCCCCTTCCCCTTCCCCTTTGTCTTCTTCTTTAATGGAGACATTATTTCAGAAAGAGTGAGATCGAGGGCCCTTACCAGTGAATAACTTGGGATTCGTTAACCCATCCTATTATCTCCATTTTGCTGCATCTTCGAATTCCTTCATATAGTTTGATTTTAATTTTTCTAAAAAAAACCATCTCCCCTGCTGCCCTTCTCTCCAGAAAGAAAGAGGTCCTTCGAGAGTTCTTGCCAAACAGGCAAATCAAATCAGGCAAACCTACACTGGAGCAATTTTCACCTCTCCGGGTGTGCATTCTCAGGATTTGGATGGATTTTTTAAAGTTAATTGCCAAAAAGAAGGAACGTTTTCTGTTTCACTCTCTGCTGGGTCATGAAGTGAAACTTCAGTCCTGGATTTTCAGATTATAGGGCTTCATCCACTTAGAGGCAAAATACAATTTTTTTTAAAAGGTCTCTGTGGACACAGCTTTTGCTGCTAAAGGGCTAAGGATCATGTGAAATAGGTATCAGGGTAGAACTGATACATGGACAAATAGAGATGACGGGGAAAAGTCTTAGAGTTTAGCCGGCAGTCACATTCTGTTACCGATTGGTTGATTGATTGGAAGAGGTCAGACTTCACATATTTGCACAAACAGCATGATATGTATAAGCTACGGCAAGTACAATTGTGTTTCCACCTGTGCCAAACTGTGCTGTATCTGAGAACCCGTTGTCAGGCCATCAGGCCATACAAATATTGAAATGCATTATTCTATGAATGGCAAAGAGCAATGTAAAAAAACATAAAATCCCCATCCTTATGAACCGTCTACGCCGGCGGGGACGAAGACACAACAAACTAAGCCAGTCAGTTACTGGCTTAGAAAATGATGAGCAGAATGAAGGAAAAATCGAGCAGGGAAGATGACAGCAACTCGGGGGACACGATTTGCAGTTTTAGTTTTTGCGTACTTATTTTTGAAAATAAAGCTAGTGTGACATTGCAGTTTTGATTTTTTTTTTTTTAATTAGCTCAGAAAAAACTTCCTGTTTGGGAGCTGTTTGTGGGGACTCCTGCATGGCACAGAACGGGAGCCCCTGTGGCCAAGCAGGGCAGAACAGCCTTGGCCCATCCCAAGGAGCCCTTGAAGGGCAGTGCTCACTGGGGCCGCTGGGTTTTCTGGCTGTGACCATCCTTCGGCCCCAGAGCACATAGGTTGACCTTTGCCCTCAGGAACCACGAGCAATGAATGTGGACATGAACAAAACAGCATCAAGTAGGAACAAAATCTTCATCTTTCTCTACCTTCTCTCTGGGTCAGACTCGGACTTGGGCAATAATGCGTATCTTGGGGAGGGAATTTAGGATGAGATAATTACATTATTTTAGGCTAAGTGCTCCTTTCTTTAGAGAATGGGATCCCCCAAAGCAATGGCTCTCTGGTTAAACAGCTTACAAATCATTTAGAGATCCTGCTGTAAAGGCAAATTCCTGGCCAGGTCTCCAGAGATGTTCAAGTCGGTAGGTCATTTTTCCCACCTCCCTGATGTGATCCGGGAAAAGTCTCAAACTGACTTTTGAACCCCGCTGCCTCAGGGAAGAGAGAAGAGCTCTAAAAGTCACTTTCTCCTTGACAGGATAGATATCAATCTTCAGGTTTCCTAAGCAGACTCATCCCTTCCTTGGGGACAGAGAGATGGAGAGACGGGAGATGGGGAGGAGCAGACAGGGGGAGAAAAAGAGTTAGTTCTGGGGGCGAGGGTGGCAGGCAAGAGAAAGAAAAAAGGAAAAGAGAATTGGAATGTAGACTCCATCTCAAAGGATGAAGGGCTGGGAAAGAATGTTGCTAACTGGGACTGTGCTGGCTTGGGAGACCCAGCGTCCCACAATAAAGATGGGATTTCAGAGATAAGCAGCTTCACGGAGGTTTATGCTGATTGATATGCTTCATTGTGTTCTAAAGATTAGAGAAATAAGAGAAATACAGCTTGATAATTAACAAACAGGAAACCTTGAAAACACAGGACAGGCAAGTAGATTTATTAAAAGCAGTCCTGACATGCCCATTTTTCAGAGTTCAGTGTTTCACCAGCAGAATATAAATTTAAAAAAAAAATTCAAGATTTATTTTTATATTTCACATGCTTGGTTTAAATGAGAATGCTTTATACTCGAGCTGTATCTACTTGGCCATGGGAATCTATTCCATGAAACAGCCAGAGGACACTAAAGCACATTTCATTTCTCCCCACCTGATATTTTCCAGCTTACAGTCAACACAAAAGGACATGGTAATGCACTGAAGCAAGAGATTCTAATGAACAACAATTCCAGGTAAATAAAACCTAAGAATAGATGTATTTTCTAATCATCTTAACTTTTTTTTTAAACTTTCTTTTGCAATCTTCATCAATCTGTTTTTGCCTCCTTTTTTGAGAGAAACACACACACACACACACACACACACTTATTTATACTCAGGTGTAAATGACTGGTAATGCTTGATTTATTAAATCTCCTACAGGAGTTCACTTTTGGACACAGTTCAAGAGGACTTGTATCAAATGGAAAAAAAAAAAAAAGATGCCGAGCAGCACATTAAAAAGTCACTGATCTAGTTCCAGAAGTATTTTCTTGGGCCCTAAAAATCACCTCCCTCTCTTCTTTCTCCGGTCAAGCAGTTCAATCATTTCAGCTCCCGGCTCACGGATTCCCTCATTCAACTCATTTCCAAAACACCACATCCCTGATAAGAGAAACTCTGAACGGCTTCCAGCAGACACTTTTGCTCTTCCAGGTCTATTGGAAAATGGCAGTTGCACAAAATGAAACAAAGAGACCAGTACGCAAAGACCAGTATGACCAAGAAACTAAAACTTGGAATCGAGTGGCTCAATAACCCCGAGAGGGAAAACTCTGAACATACCTCAACCCTTAATGGGGCAGGAAGGCTGAAGCCTTCATCATGTTAGACTACACAGGGTCATTTGTTGCGCCACAGTCAAATATTTTGTTCATAATGAGACCTTATTGGGTTTGGTTGCTGTAAGCTTTTCAGCTTCTAATTATGGTGTTTAGAAGACAATGGAGACAGCTTAAAATAATAAGAATGCTGCTAAAACTAGTAAGATTGCTGCGGTATTACAAAGAGAAATGTTGGCTCTCTGTGTATAGTATACATTTAACCTGTCAGCAAACACAGAGCGTTTTACAGGTGAAATGTAAAGGAATGCATTTAGGAGCCATCACAAGAATGATGAGCTTTTTCATTCTGCTTTCAAAACGAGCTGCTTAAGTTATAATACTAGTTTAATATAAATTAGAGTTTATCCTTTGGAAACCACTTGCAATTTGCTTCTGTTAGGCCCCAGGTCATTATGATGCAAAGTTAAAGGTTCCTGGAACATAATGTGATTCAGGCCTGCGTTCTTGTTGCCATGTCCAATTCAGCTGAAAATGAGAATTATAGTGAGAGCATTTCCTGGTCTTTGACCCTTCCTGTGAGCTTTTTAAAAGCAGGGTTTATGCAGAACACTAACCTCATTCTCAGACATTCAGTTCCAACTAATATTAGCTGTGTTAAAACTCTTAAGTAAATTGAAAACTGTTTAAAAATACCTCATTCCAAGTTTAAAAACAGTGGGCACTTACCTTCCGATTTCCTGCCTTCATATACAAAAAGATTTGCCTGCGAAATGGAATATATTTAAATGTTAACAAGGGCCTCTCTCTTTTCTCTCTCTGCCACAAATGTAGTCAGGCGCCACAAAGAATGGTTGTTTTAAAATCTCCAGATGTAACTGACAAGGGAAAGACATATTATAGAACAATAGGAAAATAATCCAGAATGTGTATGATTTATATGCCAACCTCTGTTGCAAGGACTACAAAAATAAACTAATTTATTTAATCTTGACAATAGCCCTACTCTTGGGACGCCCATTTTGCCGATGGGGAAACCAAGGAACAGAGAGGTTGAGTAACTTGCCCAACAGTCACACAGGCCAGTAACTCTCACACAGAGGGAGATCTGAATCCAGGAGAGCTGGCTCCCGAGTTCACACTTTCAACCCCTGACTCTCCTGATGAGAATAGGATGCTAGCCAGACTCCTGGGAGTTGGTATGGAACAGAAAAGATACTTCTAAAACAACTTCCATGACATTCAGGTTTGGGGACCACCTCCCCACCCCCGCCATGAACAACTAATTCATGAAACAAGCAATAAGTTGAAAACCTTTCTTTTTTTTAAACTGCAATCTAAGAGTTGAGCTCAGAATACACACAATTTGATTAAAATCGGGATACTGGGTCAGAGCAGGACTTTTTTCAAGATTGTAATATTACCTTAAGACTCTGGTGGGTCTTACTTAGTGATGAAGGTGGACAACAGTAAGGACCCATACAAGCGCCTGCCAGTAAGTTTATATGCTCTTCCCACCCTTTACCAAACTGAGTGCATGTTCTGGGGATACATCTTTCGCAGGATGTCAGACATTGGTTGAAATCATCAACCACGAGATGACAGATCTGAATGGATTCAACTCTTGTGTTCTAAGATACAGTCTGAAAAAAATCAGAGAAAAAGAAAACCCAAGGGTCCAAACCACAGCACACAGTACCTGTGAACCTTTGGTTCCCTAAACACCTGTCCCGAGGCTATGCAAAGCAGCTAATTGCTGTGCATTCTGCTTGCCAATCAATCAGTGCAGAGGATTTGCAAAGGGAGGTGAAAATCCCCTGAGGCCCCGGAAGCTCCAGAACATCAAGGCAATGAATAGACCCCCAGAGGCTTTTCACTGAGGAGTGTAAAGAAGAACATTCTCTTCTCTAGCCAGTGCTGGGCTGAATGAAATGACTCAAATGACAGAGTCCCCAGGGGATTCTAGAGGGTATTATAAGCCTAGAGAACAGACCCCAGAACAGGGTAACAAGGACACAAAATTACGGAGTGTCCCAGTTGCACCCATGTTTGCAGAGTGATTAGCTTGAGAAATTCTTGCTGTCTGCAAATAAGATGACAGGGATATCAGCCCTGTTGAAATTCTACATGAAAACTAGCTGTGGGAAGCAGGAGAAAAACTAAGTGTCTAGAACAGAGGGTCAGGGATGCATCACCGGACCACCAGACATATCCCTCTGTCACCTCTTTCTGTTGGGCTGAGAGCAAAGAAGTCTTGGTGCCAAGGCATTGCCGCCCCCATGTGCCTGTTATTTCCTGCTACCTCCCACAGGCTGCTGTAAAGAAAACATTGCAAAGGCAGACCGTGGAACTGGGAAGAGCAGGTTTGAGGAGGGGAAGGTAAACAGTTAAGGAAATAGACATGAGCGGTGGAAAGTGAAACCATGAAGAGGAGAAACATACTCACACCTTTATAACTCACTTAGGCTCTCAGAACAGCCTTGGGCCAGGAGTGGGAGAACTTCAATTCTGTCGCAGGTCCAGGACTTCAGGGTGTGACCCTGAGAAAGTCACTTCACTTTTCTGAGCCTCTGTTTGCGATGAACACCATGACGATGCCAGGTAGCAGCGTTTTAAAGTGATGACATATTTTACAAAAATAAGTGTGTGAGGTCGGGTTCTGGGAAACAGATTTTTGAATGGAAGGTTATGAGGGGTAAGTTTATTGGAGAGTCTCAGGTCAATACCATGGGAGAGGTGAAAAAGACAGGACTGCACACGGGGAGGAGTTGAACTGCAGAGCAGGGGTAAGACAGACCTCGGTCAGACGCATATGCTCTGGAACTGGGATGGCTTTCAGTAGCCCCACACTGAGGCGAGGGGCCTTGGGGGAGGGGTGCAGAAGATAGGTAATCTGGGGAGACAAGGGCAGCTTGTCTCCTAATCCTAATCCTAACCCCCTGACCTTCTGGGCCACAGTCCATCCACCCCCAAAGTCAACAACCCCCTCTCCCCCACCCCAGTGGAAGTCCCCTCTGCCTGCAAAAATTCCAACTAGACTCCTCCCCTTCACTGTTGTCACTCCCTTCCTCACCTAGGCTTTATCTCCCCAGACACCTGCTCCCATCCTCACCCCTCCTCCCTGCCCGGGGGGTGGAGGAAGAGGGAAAAAAGGAAACAGAACCACACCCCTCGTCATTATAAAAAAAGCTGCTGGGAGGTGAAGGCAGAGTGGTTCTTACACGCCACCAATCAGCCAGACGTTCCAATGTGCACTGCCCACAGGGAGGGAGACTCGTCTTGATGGAGGTCACTCTCTGAAGCCGAGGACAAAATTAGAGAGGGACTCAGCTGAGAACTGCCAGCAGGCAGGACAAGCAAGTGGCCAGGAGGACCAGTGTCTGGGTCTTAAGAGAGGTGGGAGCCCTGGAGAGGCAGTACAGAATCCAAGGCAGACATGCAGACATTAGCATCTCCTCCTCGAGAAAGGTTTATACTGGGGAAAAGGAAGGCATTGCAACCAACTCATGACCATGAAGAAGAGGCCTTTTTAATTTTTTTCAAAGATTTTATTTATTTATTTGACAGAGAGAGAGATCACAAGTAGGCAGAGAGACAGGCAGAGAGAGAGGAGGAAGCAGGCTCCCCGCTGAGCAGAGAGCCCGATGCGGGGCTCAATCCCAAGACCCTGAGATCATGACCTGAGCTGAAGGCAGAGGATTAACCCACTGAGCCACCCAGGTGCCCCTAAATTTAAAAAAAAAAAAAAAAAGATTTTATTTATTTATTTGACACAGAATGATCCCTAGTAGGCAGAGAGGCAGGCGGGTGGAGGTGGGGGTGGGAAGCAGGCTCCCTACTGAGCAGGCAGCTGATGCGGGACTCGATCCCAGGACCCTGAGATCATGACCTGATGGGAAGTAAGGCAGACGCTTAACCGACTGAACCACCCAGGCGCCCCAAGAAGAGGCTTTTAAATCTCATCTTGCGCTGACCTTACTTTACCTTCCAAGGCCTCGGTTTCTTTGGCTGTACAAGTTGCTGCGAGCCGTCAGAGTGCCTTTCCAAGTCTTGTGAGTAGTCTGCTTTCTACACTGCATCTTAGAAAGATACTACCAAAAAAAAAAAAAATCTACTAGGCACAGATAAGATCTTTGTTTCTCTCCCCATTTTAAGTCTAAGTTGTTACTGGTGCTTGTCCTTGGGAAGTGTGAGAGAAATGACAGCTGAGGGAAAGGTTTAAGATTATTCAATGGGAATGTGGTTGGGAGAGTCAGGGTAATTTCTGAAGTTGTCTTGGCAATCAGTTTGCTTAAGAAAATGTTTTAAGAATATGTCCAATTTTCAGTAATCTTGAAGAACTGGGGCTTTATATTTTGAACACTTAAAAAATACATGCAAAACAATGCGTGCCCATTATAACAAACCTCATTATCCTTCCTTTGGATTGGTAGTCAGATTCTCCAAATTTGAGTCTGTGGAAATCTGAACACTCTTGTCCTGGACTTCTAGATGAAATGGATGCCCCAGAAACTCCTCTCTTTGGGGGGAAAGGATTTCTTCAAGTACTGGGCATAGTACCTTCATAATATTGTGCTTAGTGACTTCAAATTGAGCTTGGGTCACTGGCCAGCATAGGTGTCTTTCTAGTTCTCAAGGAGAAACTCACTTCGTGTGAACTTGAATCAGAGAGAGCAGTGGAGGAAATTCTGTAAGAGGGACAGGGCAGAGAACGGGGCAGGTGGGGGGATTAGGAAACCGTATGGAGGGGGGTTCAGAATGAGCCCAGCAGACGGGGCCATGGACAGAAGTGATCATAAAGCAGAGCCCTGAGAAACACAGTTACCTCCATTTTAACCAGTTGGTCTCCTCTCCTGTAGCTCATTTTAGAAGAAGAGAAAGATGCTGTCAGCACCAGCCAGGACAGGTGTTGCCCACCCCATTCTGGAAACTGGGTGGGCAGCCTGCTGTCAGGCCACTCACCATCTCCCTCTGAAGCCCACACTGCTGGTACTGGACTGAGCCAAAGACAAAACATGCCATCTGAGGCGAGAAATGAGGAAAATGAGAGAAATGCAATCAAATCTTAGTGAGACACAGCCAGGTATCTTCATCTCCCCAAGATGACAGTGCAGGGCAGCAGAGCCTATGAGAGGCAGGACCACGCCAGACGTGGCTGGTCTGCTCCACTGGCGGGCACAGCAGGCTTTACCACGGACTGCGGTGGATGTTGGGACATTGCCCCATGCGCACTTTACAGCATCTTCATTCCTGATGGGGCCTGGTAATCTGTGAGCAATGAACTTCAATTGCTTTTTCTGCGAGTGCTGAAAACTTACTTTTACATCACTGGAGGGCCCTGGCAAAGCACATGTCAAGGACCTGTAGGTCAGAGGGACTGAAATAGCAGCTGTGAAATGAACACTTGATACTGTATATAAATTGAATGATCAGCTGGGTGATTTTAGAACTACCTGGGTGGAATTTATGTGTCTTCTGGATGAGATGATGGTTCTAGGCCAGTGGGAGTACCTCTGACACACAGTACAGTAATCAGTGTGAGGTGGGAGGAGAGCTGGGCGGGAAGAGGTGGGTGAGTGGCTTGACCTTGACCTTGTTCTTTTTCACCCCTCCCTTCTGACTGGTCTTTTCACAGGGAACGCTGAAACGGACATGGAGCAGGTGCCTCCTTGCGGTGTGTGAGCTCGGGAGATGGCTCAGCATTTGCTTTCTGTGATGGTCAAGTGCTTCTTGACACCCAGGGCCCTGATGGTCCGGGAGATTCGGAGTGAGTTTGTCAATTCGCAGCTTTTACTTGGAAAAGCAAATCATGACCGAGAACCATCAAGAAAAGAATTCCCAATATTCACATGCTCAGCTCTGATCTTCATATCTATGTCCTGCGTTTTCAGACACAGAGAGCAAGATAGAAAAAAGAAAAGTGCCAACAGACACTGGACACACAAGGCCAGTGGGTGAGACTGAGATGAATACACACTAAACAAGAGGAGAGAAAGATGAGGGAGAGAGAGGGAGGGTATTAGGGAAGAAGGGAAGGGAAGGAGTGAGACATAGTGAAAACATGGAGGGCAGAGGGAAGAGGAGAGAGAGAAATGGAGAGACACAGATAAAGGGAGACAGAGATAGGGAGAGATGGAAGGAAAGCTAACCAAGCAAGAGGGAAGAGCAGAGCCACAAAGAGGGGCTTCACCAAGCTGTGGTTCATACTGTTATTCAGAATTCAAACTTTTCTGTTAAAACACTCATAACTGGGACGCCTGGGTGGCTCAGTTGGTTAAACGGCGGCCTTCGGCTCAGGTCATGATCCCAGCGTCCTGGGATGGAGTCCCACATCGGGCTCCTTGCTGGGCAGGGAGCCTGCTTCTCCCTCTGCCTGCCACTCTGTCTGCCTGTGCTCGCTCTCTCTCTCTCTCTGACAAATAAATAAATTAAAAAAAATTTAATAAAAAAAACACTCATAACTTCCTTTCTGTCCTACTTATCTTTTTTTTTTTTTTTAATATTTTATTTATTTAGGGGTGCCTGGGTGGCTCAGTTGGTTAAGCGACTGCCTTCAAGTCAGGTCATGATCACGGAGTACCAGGATCAAGTCCCGCATCCGGCTCTCAGCTCCATGGGGAGTCTGCTTCTCCCTCTGACCTTCTCCTCTCTCACTGTCTCTCTCTTAAATAAATAAAATCTTTTTAAAAAAAGATTTTATTTATTCATTTGACAGAGATCACAAGGAGGCAGAGATGCGGGGGAAGAGAGAGGTGGGGAGGCAGGCTCCCTGCTGAGCACTTGATCCCAGGACCCTGGGATCATGACCTGAACCACCCAGGCACCCCACCTACTTATGTTTTCTTACTCTTTCCTAATCAGTGTTCAGCTGTCTTTTGGTGAGAATAACAGTTCTCAGTTTCTCGGTTACAAACACCAACTTATGACAACACAGCATTGGAACTACATTAAGATTGAAAAAAATTTTTTTAAAGATATCATTGGGGAAAATGGAAAGAAAGAGAAAATGGAAAGGATATCTCAGCAGGTTAGTCCTCACACCTTTAGAGATGGCTTGGAGATAACAAATCAGATTTCTCCCGGAATGTTTAGATACTTGTAAATAATCTCAGCATCCAAACTTATGCATTGCAAACAACCTTGCTTCATTGCACAGTAACACCCCACTGGATCAGAAGTGGAAATGGGGGAGAATGCTAATTAGGAAGGGGCAGGATGACCCAAAATTAACTCCAACAATGGAGATTCAAAGTAGCCACAGCCCAGGGTGGGAAAGAGATTTTTGTGGGGACTCTTCTAATTGGAGTTATATGTTTCAACTACATTATGTCACCTTCATCCCTACATTACCCATGTGGTCCCGGTACCTCTTCTGAGCTCACTGGAGAAGGTTAAGACACACAGAGGCACACCCTGGTCTGCAGCCATTCTTTGCCCCACCCTGCGGTATGAGCTCCATGCTCACTTACCAAGTCATTTACCAAGAACAACATATGAACAAAGCATATATAATCTTTACTTCAGTCTCGGACAGTTAATTCCATGCATCAGAGAATGAATTATTGAAGCATGTTAATAAGTTGCTAATTTCCAAGTACAGGTAAGAGATAAAAGACAATTTCAAAGGGGGGTTTAGTCTGCTTCGGGAAGTGGAGATTCTCAGGTGTACCTCAAAAGATGAACGGGAAATGGACTCCAAAACTAAATTTCAAAAAAACTTCACACTAATGGGGAACATTCATGCTCTCAAATTGGCACAGGCTGACTGGTGTTTTCTGGCATAAAGTTAGTACTCATGCTCATCATTACTTGACTTGCATGAACTAAAAATATTTCATCGTCCTGTCCTACTGGTCACAGGTGAAAGTGGTGGATCTTGAAGAATCAGACTCATATCTAATGAACTCAAAGTTGAGCTCTTCTATTCTACACAAATAACAAATTCAAATCTTCTGGATGACATAGATACATTCCCCAGGAATTTTTTTTTTTTTTTCCAACCCAAGACATTGGGTTGCAGGGACAGGGTGCTGTGATTTGCTCAGCTGGAATCCGCATCAGAGAGGAAATTAGTTCATTTGTGAATTATTCATATTCTATTGCATCTGCACTCCCTTAGGTTTTGCATCAAATAGGTCAACAGCAGTAGCAATTCTTAGATGGTGCTTTTCCGGTAGGGTCGTCACTTAAGATGACTATTCCAATTTCATCCCAGGGATAAGGAAGATGCTTCTTACAAGGGGCTATGGCAGTGAGCAAGGTTTGAACAGGGGGAAAGAGCAAGACTGAAGAAATTTAAACCTGGAGCCTAGGCATCCGGATGTAAAACAGGTAGAACCCAACGCTAAAGAAGGTCCTTCCGATCCACAGGTAAGTGGGAGAGATACACGTGTCCGGGAACCACGCGGACGCCTGAGTTACAAACAGGTCACATTGGGGCTGACATTTTGGAATTTTTCTTTTCTAGCGGACAAAGCCGTGTTTGGGCCTAAGGTAACCATCTCCTTATGCCTCCTTGAAGTCCTGCTTGCCCAAGGAGAGGGGACTTTCACATTTTCATCTGGCTCTGATTCCAGCTCGCAAACCTGCCCCGGGGAGGCCGCCCTGCTCCTGTGGCCTTCCAGTACAGTGGCTTCACGGTGGCAAAAAAAAAAAGAAAAAAATAAATCGAAATCATCGGCTGTAAGAACAAAATCAGATCATCCATCTCCACAAGTGCCGAAGCGCGGGCAAGAGGAAGAACGCTGAGCGCGGGGTATTTGGCTCTCCCGCAGGCGAGCCCCGCATCCGAGGATTTCCTCGGACGAGCCGTGCACAGCCGATCGCGGTCACCGCGCTGCCCACCCCGCCCCCCGCCCGCCCCCAGCCCGCAAGTAATGAACACACGCCGCCGCCCGATCTCAGCGCGGTACATACCTTTCTCCGAGCACTTTTAACTTTTCCCATGTCCATTAGGCCTTACAGCCTAATCTCGCGCTGCCAATTGCTCCCATGGTGAGATCATTAAGTAAATTATTTTAAGATCAAACACCCTGCCGTGACAATAGCGTCCCATGTAAGGTAAATGCTTCAAAGGCCCCCCTTTCAAATTACAGCTCTCCGGAGTTATTCATCACCTCTCCGTAGGGCTCGGCCCGCCATTGCTTGGCTTTTTGCCGCAGGCGAAGGTAGCGCTGCTAATTGGCCTCTGTAACAAAACTGACCTGTGGACAGGATAAAACTTGTTTGGAGCTTAGAGACAAAAATTATTCAAGGTTAAAAACACATGAATGCCCCAGCTACGTCACCAAAAAAAAGAAGTGAATGAATGTCTTCCCCTGCGGTTCTTAATGTGAAAGAATGCGCTCCCGGCGCGCCTGGGTCAGACAAAAGCTCCATCAGGTAGCAGGGCCCGGCCGGGCCCTCGGGGACACTTTTCTCCTCGCGGGTTTTCCCCAGTCCCCTCCCACCCAGCGCTCTCCTCTTGGTCGGGTTCTCTTCTTTTTAAACTCCAAGACAAGGAGCTCCATCCTTTGCCTGCGTTCGGGGCACCCCTCCCAGGGAGGGCCTTTGATCTCCCGGGATCGTGGCAGATGGAACAATTTAACTGCTTCGTACAGGTGCAGAGTTTACTTGACAGGTTGGGGCTTTTATTTCTAGCACATTAGCCGGGCGCATACAAATGGGTTTTTGACAGACTCAAGCAGGTAAAATAGCAACGAGGTTCCGCCAAAGCGCGGTCACACCTGCCGGGATGGCACAATTTGAAAACGCTGCATAAATTAAAGACAGGTAAAACCTCAGCGTTCCCTGCTGAGTGTTGTTTTTTTCCCCCCCTCTTTTTTAACAACTTGCGAGGGTGGTTAGTAGCAGAGTGACTCTCCAGTGAGTAAACAACAAATGAGCTTCTTGATCTCCCCACGCTCCAAAGAGGCGGGGGCTGCGGCAGGGTGATTTCAAACCCGCACTCCTGCGCCCGGGGCCGTAACGTTCCATTGATATTCACCGACCACTAAAGAGAAATGGCAACTAAAGAAAGGCCCTTACAGTATTCCCCCTTTTGCTCCCTCTAAGGTTTCTTGTCTCCCGTCCGCCCCTGCCCCTTGTCTGTTTCCTGTTCTCCTCTCCAGGTAGAAGATTCAATGAACAAACAGTGCCTACAGCACCAGGAGATGCCCTTCCATTGAGAAAACTTTGGTAAAGATCACATTCCAGGGATGGTCAGTATGGCTGTTTAAGACACTTGCTGGGGAAATGGGAAGCACTTTTGTTTCTACGAACATAAAAGTTGCTTTGCAAACATAAAAGTTTGCTTTGGTGACTGGCAAGTCCTTGCCCAGTTAGCCCTGTTTTTCTAGAAAAATAGGTCCTGTAGGATTTTTGGTTTTTCCTCTTCCAACTTGAGTGTGTCAATAATTTTCTTACAACAAAAGTATTCTGGACATTCCTTTGTGAAATGGCATGTTGAGGGAATTAAATGATGTTATTTGGTGATAGCTTTTCCCTTTATTTTCTTACTTTACATATGCTTGTGATGATATTCTGTTACCAAGTTAGATTATAAACCAATCATTTGTAGTTAAAGCTTTCCTTTTATCCTTTCTATTCTTGTTTAACAGTTTCCAGGGCTTGGCAGTGCTGACTTTTCTCATGCTCAAAAATCTTAGTAGGCATTTCAGTCAAAATTTACAGTTTCTAGGGAAAGGGAGGTGATCCTTTCTTCACTCTGCTTCCAGCCCAGTAAGATTAAATCTTTCTTTTCTTTCCTTTGCTCCTCACTAATGAAACCAAAGTGCCTGTGTTAAGAAGCAGCATTTACAAAAGGGGACAGATCTAGTCCGATCTGTAAAAAAGAGGGGCTCCCATCAGAGGTGCGGTCTCTGAAAGCGACAGCCTTTACTCCACCTTCTTGGAGCTGACTTTGTACCTACAGCCCACCAGTCCCTCTCTCACCAAGGTCACAATCTTGGCCCAGGACTGCCTAAAATCATAAGATTGCAGAGAACACTTGAGCCACTCTCCAGGTTTTATAGAGAAACTGTAAATACAAGATGAGAAGCTGAAGGTCAGAGACCTAAACTGAATTACTTTCCACAAAATAAATGGCATTCATTTGCCCAGTTAATAAGTTCCTCCAACATTGTTGAGTGCCACAGCATAGAAGGCACTAGGGGGCATGCAAGTGTGAGTAAGGCAATCATAATGAAGTCCCCAAAGGCCCTCCCTAGCAGAGGTGTGTGTGGGAGTTTGCACACATGCACATGTGCGCATGTTGGGATTCTGGGTAAATGGATAATTAGCATAGGGTATATTAAATATTTGCTGTCCATAGAGTGCTACAGGAGCATAGAAAGTGAGTAACTATCTCTAATAGAGGGGTTAGTGATAAGTTCACAGAGGAGGTGATTTTGAATCAGCAAAGACTCAAAGACACAAAAGAGTTCAAACTGTTTAGAAAATAGTGCCACAATGTATATTGGTGGGTTATAGGATGTCTTGGAGGAAGTCACAATAATGAGCTTGGGGACAAAGCTCCCCCTGGTATATGACACTCAATGCATGTTGTAGGTAAGGTCAAGTTGAGCATACCCGTTCTCACACATGGCCTGGTAACACTATCCTAAAACCTGTATGAAGTATGATCATAAGGTAATCATCATTCACTGTTTGAACAAGCATACTGGAGCTTTTTGAGCCACATAAATGTCTTTTCTTTGAGCATCTTTTCAGAGCTCCTAACATATCTTAAGAAACTCCCCATCTATGACCCATCTACACTTTGAAAACGATTTAGAAAATAGTGAAAACTAATTTGGAGCTAAGCCTGAGGAATAAGAGAAATATTATGACTTTTTTGGGTGGACTTATAGTTTTCAGAGAAAAACGGAGCAGTAAGTAAAAAGCAGTAAGTGAGATATTCCTACATGGGATGTGAACTGTTTTTAACAGGCAGTTCCAGAAATATCCAGAACAATAACAATTTTCAAAGAGTAAATGTGCCCAAAGTTAACTGGTTTGAAAGTAAATAATTTTTTAAAAGGATTTTATTTATTTGAGAGACAGAGTGAACACGAGCAGGGGGTGGTGGGCAGAGGGAGAGGGAGAGGCAGACTCCCCACTGAGCAGGGAGCCCAACCTGGGGCCCCATCCCAGGACCCGGAGATCATGACCCGGGGCAAAGACAGACACCCAACTGACCAAGACACCCACGTGCCCCAAAAGTAAATATATTTGGATGTCAAAAAATCTATTGTGTTTCTTTAAAATGTGTTTATTTTACTTCATAGTCATACCTTGACACGTCCATGGGACATAGATTACACCCTAAATGGGCTGCACCATCATAAGTTATGGCTGAGTCTGAGTGGTCTCCATATTCTTTCTTCTCTTCTTTGATGTATTAAAACAGTAATTGGAAATTGTTACGATATTGTGACTATGTTCTACCCAACAGAATATGAGTGGAAGTGATGTGTGTAATCCACAAAGGGATGGCATGTTCCCTCCCCTTCCTTTGTCCCTTTCGCACTAACTGGAATGCCAACATGATGTGAATGAGTCATCTTGCACTGGGAAGATGGGGCCAAAAATCCAAGGAAGACAGACAGAATAGAGAAAGCCTAGGTCCAAAACTGTGGAACTGCCAGACCAGTCCTAGAATACTAATTCTGAGATAGTTTCCTAGGGGAGAGATCAAATTCTATGTTTTTATGTCCCCGCATTTTGGCAACTTGAGTCTATATCTTAACTAGTAAGTAGTGGTGGACTGAAAAAGAGGATACGAAATGCTCAGAACAACTGCTACCAATAGCAGAAATTCCAATTCCCTGCTGCTCTGCCCTCAGTTACCAGAATATTGCCTGGCATGCCCTAGACGCTCAATCATTGTTCTTTAAATAAATGAAGGATCAAATGAATCCAAGAAATGCCATCACCACAATGGAGAGTTCAGAGCTGTGGTGGTAGTCACCACCTCTCCTTCCTTCCATGTGTTAGCTGTCATAGGAAGGCTGTGTGCTATGAATCTTTTCCTAATAGCTTGACTTGAACACCATTTACTTCCCACCAGTGCCTTTGCATATTACTTTTCCGCAATCTAACACACTGCACTAAACAAGAAGCCCTACATCATGGCATTAATCCCTCAACTCCTGTCATGTGCCTTGTTCACTTAAAATGAAAGTGATTGCCTGGATCCAGGTGGCTGACACAGGGATGTTTCTAAATTCTGCCTGGGATGGTGACTCTGAGGAAACACACCCATTCTCAGCCTCCCCTAGAAGGAGAAGACCCTGACAGGTGGAGGGCAATGTTTCGTGAGGAAGGGCCCTTACTTGGTTCAAGGGCTTCTAAGCAGTTAACTCAGCCCCAAAGGAGAGTTACATCCAGTGTAGTAAGAGTCCATAGCCATTTGGGGCTGGGAAATTGTGTTTCACCAAGAGGAATTAGAGCAGTATGTTAAGAAATTGCAAGGAGATTGTTCTTTTCATTAGAGTACGTTAGAAATGTAATAAAATGGTCACGATTTTTACCGTGAGTAAAGATCACTTAATTAAAGTCTATAAGCCTTTCTCTCCTTTCCCTTTCACGTTCTCAAATACCATTAAATATTTAACCATCACTAGGTCAGTTTCTTCCCCCTTCTACCCAAATTGAGTCTGACTGTTACATATTTTTTTTTAAAGATTTTATTTATTTATTTGACAGAGAGAGAGAGAGATCACAAGTAGGCAGAGAGGCAGGCAGAGAGAGAGGAGGAAGCAGGCTCCCTGCTGAGCAGAGAGCCCGATTCGGGTCTGGATCCCAGGACCCTGGGATCACGACCCGAGCTGAAGGCAGAGGCTTAACCCACTGAGCCACCCAGGCACCCCTGACTGTTACATATTGAAATTACTTATGATTTAGGCCTTTTAATGCTTATTTTCACTCACTTTAAGGCTATTTTATTCACTCGCATAATTTCAACTACTATCTATGTGTTGGTGACTCATAAATTTATATTCTCTACTTAACCGCCTCTCATGAGCTCTCTCTTACAAGTCAACCATCTACCTGATGTATCTACTTAGATGTCTCATGGGGACTTCAACTTCAAATCTCACCTTGCCCCTCTATCTGCCCTCTGGTGTTTCCCAGCACAGAGATGGCTCCTCTAAGCAACACGTGGCTCAAGGCTAGAATCCTAGCGGTCATTCCTGACTTCTCCCTTGGCCTCATATTCCACATCCAAGTTAGAGTCCAAATCCAAATCCAAATGTGTCTTTTACGTGCCTCCTTAATCCACTTTGTTTCCACTTACTGGTCTCATGACGTCATCATTCAGCTAGACCTGTTGTTTCGGGTGAACTTCTCCCCAAATTTGGTTATTATTCTCCCTGCCAACTCTCTTGCTCTCCTTGAATTTGTCCTCCACCCTGTATCCAGGTTCTTTCTAAAATGCAGGTGGGTTTCGGTCCCTTCCCTATTTCAACTCCTCATCCCTTTCACTGCTCCGAAGTTTAAATTCGGAGGCCTTGGTGTGTGTCCCATGTTCTGCAACATTGGCTCCCACCTCTATGGAAGCCTGAGTCATGGCCATTCTCCTGCCTAGTCTATAGATTGGCCCTTCCATGATGTTTCTTTTGTTCCGATGTTTTTTCCCCCTTCTTTGTCTAGTAAAATTCTGAGCACCCTCCACGCTTCACCTTAAATACCATTTTTCTCAGGAAAGCTGTGCCTGAGTGGTATCCCAACTAAATTAGATCCCTTTTGTGCTCTCTGTTCAGAACTTTTGTCCCCTTGTTTTCATCCTGTTCTCATGCCTGGTTCAGTGTGCAGCCCTGGAAAAGTCTCAATGGCATGTAGTGTAAGAAAAAATAGACAGTGTGAATTATCACAGACTGGGCCTGGAGTAAGCCAAACCATTGCTATATAATATTTTTCAACAGAATACAGGAAAGTAAAGTTAGAGGGATATGTTTATGCACTTATTGGTGTATGTTGTTATCTGCTATAACATGGTAGTATGTTATTAAATAGGGCTGGGAAAAATTAGTAGGATAAAATAACCACTGAGAGAATATAAATGGGGGTGCCTGGGTGACGTGGTGGGTTAAGCCTCTGACTTCGGTTCTGGTCATGATCCCAGGGTCCTGGGATCTAGCCCCACATCAGGCTCTCTGCTCAGCAGGGAGCCTGCTTCCCCCCCTCTCTCTCTGCCTGCCTCTCTGCCTACTTGTGACCTCTGTCTGTCAAATAAATAAATAAAATCTTGGAAAAAAAGAAAATATAAATGGATAAAAAAGAATCCCCTTTGTACATGTGCATGCACACACAGCACGAACCAAAGAAATATATGTAACAAGAAATATGTAGAATCAGGTTTTTAAAAATTCTTCAAAATCAGAAAAATATAGGACATATAAGACTATTTGATGGACATCTGGGTGGCTCAGTCAGCTAAGCGTCTGCCTTTGGCTCAGGTCATGATCCCAAGGCCCTGGGATAAAGTCCTGCAATGGGCTCCCTGCTCAAGGGCCAGCTGGCTTCTCCCTCTGCCCCTCCCCCCTGGTTGTGCACTCTCTCTGGCAAATAAATAAATAAAATCTTTAAAAAAAGAATATTTGAATGATTAGAGCGACATACGGAGTTCCCGGATAGATATCCATCTTGTAATGTTGTTATTCCTCCCTAAATTTATTTACACACACACACACACACACACACACACACACACACATATACATACATATATATATTCCTATCAAATAAATGGATGTTTTGGGGGAAGAAATCCCCTAAAATTTACCTGGAAGAACTGAACGGGCAAGAGTAACACATAAAATATTTTACAAGAAGAATGTGGTGGAAAACTTGCATGGTCAGATACTAAAACAGAGCCCAGTACCAAATACAGGCATGCCCTGGAGGAATTACAGCTTTGGTCCAGATCATCACAGTAAAGTGAATGTCACAGTAAAACAAGCCAAACAAATTTTTTGGTTTCCCAGTGCACATAAAAATTATGTTAGCACCCTACTGTAAGTATGCAATAGCGTTATGTCTTAAAAAAAAAACCAATGTAAATACCTTTATTTTAAAATACTTTATTCCTAAAAAATACTAACCATCATCTGAGCTTTCTGAGTCATAATCTTTTTGCTGGTGGAGGGTCTTGCCTCCGTGGTGATGGCTGCTGACTGATTGGGGTGGTGGTTGCTGAAGGTTGAGGGAAGGGGGTTGTGACAATTTCTTAAAATAAGACAACTGGGGCATGCAGTGTTTGGTAACCTTTTACCCACAGCACTCTCTCCTTAAACCTCATGAACTAGCCTCTCCTGGCTTCAAACTTTTCTTTTCTTTTCCTTTTCCCTTAAGGATTTATTTATTTGAGAGAGAGAGAGAGAGTGAGCAGGGGGAGGGGCAGAGGGAGAGGGAGAATCCTCAAGCAGATTCCCTGATGAGCATAGAGCCCAATGCAGGGCTTGATCCCAGAACCCTGAGATCATGACTTAAGCTGAAATCCAGAGTTGGCCGCCTAGCCAGCCGAGCCAACCAGGTGCCCCAGCTTCAGACTTTTCTTCTGCAGCTTCCACACTTCTCTCAGCCTTCATAAAATGGAGGAGAGTTAGGGCTTTGCTCTGGATTAGGCTTTGGCTTAAGGGAATGTTGTGGCTGGTGTGATCTTCTATTTAGAACTTCTCCATATTGGCAATAAGGCTGTTTTACTTTCACATCACTTGTATATTCACTGGAATAGCACTTTTAATTTCCTTTAAGAACTTTTCCTTTCTATTCACAGCCTGGTCAACTATTAGGTGCAAGAGGCCTAGCTTTCCCCCTACTGTAGCTTTTCATATGCCTTCCTAACTAAGCTTAATCGTTTCTAGCTTTTGATTTAAAGTGAGAGGCCTGCAATTCTTTCTTTCACTTGAACACTTAAGACCACTGTGGGATTATTAACTGGCCTGATTTCAAGATTATTGTTGTGTCAGGGAATAGGGAGGCCAAAGGAGAGGGAGAGAGATGCTGGAAGGGCCGGTTGGTGGTCTTTCCAGTTGGTTGTGTGTTCAGAACACACACAAAATTTATCAATTACATTTGTTGTCTTATAAAGGTGCCGCTCCTGGTTCCCCGACACGATTATAGTAGTAATATGAAAGATCATTGATCACAGATCCCCTAATAAATACAATAATAATGAAAAAGTTTGAAACATCATGAAAATTACCAAAATGTGACACAGACACAAAGTGAGCAAATGTTTTTGGAAAAATGGTGCTAGTAGACTTGCTTGACGCAGGGTTGCTACAAACCCTCAATTAGTAAAAGAATGCAATTTCTACAAAGCACAATAAAGTGAAGCACAATAAAACGAGGTATGCTCATAATTAAGTTGGCGAATTAGTATGAGAACAGACAGATAGAACAAAAGAACATAACAGAAACCCCTGAGACAGAGCTGCATACATACAGGATCTTACCGCATGCTTATGGTGACATTTCAGATTGGCAAAGGAAATAATTTTTTTTAGTAAATGCTACTGGGTAATTTTTCTAATCACTCAGAATCATTACTATAAGATCCTTATTTCATTCTATACCAGATTATTAATTGTGAATTAAAGATGATTTTTTGCTCCAAAGTCAGAAATTATTAAAGAAAATATGGACAGGTATGACTACGAAGATGTTTTAATCTTCTCAAAACGCACCGTAAACAAATTTCAGCATCTAATAATAAACTGGAAAAATACTTGAAACACATATGGGAGCCAAATGAACAAAGATGTTGTTAATGGACAATTTACAAAAGAAGAAGTACAAATAATCATAAACAATAAATTCAATTTCACTAGAGATCACAAACATACAGATGAAAACAGATACCTTTTGCCTAACAAATTAATGAAGTTTAAGTATAATTCCTGATAGACTTATGAAATGGAAACTATGTATTACTTGCTTCTAACAGCTGTCCCCCATGCCTAGCATAAGCTGGTATATAATAGTTACTCAGTAAGTGTTTTTTTAGTGAGCGAATACTTTCCAATTTATTTGTGTGTTTCAGGAAACAGGTACTTTTAAAAACTCTTGAGGTAATTAATATGTTTTTTTGGGGGGATAACATTTAGGTAATAATTATCATATGTCTTAAAAATTTCTATATGTTTTAAATAGCACTAGCATATAAGACCCAATTTACCAGATGTGCCTGGCTTACATGCCTATTGTCCTAGTGCAGTGAATAATGGAGCCCCATTCACTATGAGAAATCCTGTTAGGATGGTAAAATATATGGTCATCATACTCAGACTTAGATACATTATTATGGGAGTTTGTTACAAAATCCTCCTGAAGTTTATTTTCTCAGAATTGCATCAAATTATTTTTTTTAAAAACCTGAAATGACTTCAGTGTCTAGGAAAAGAGATCATTTCAATCAGTGTTGGACATCACTGACCGAATATTAGAATGACCCAGGAAGCCTTAAAAAACGACTGATATACAAGTCCCTCCCAGACTGATTGAATCAAATTTCAGGAAATAAGTCTTGGTCATCAGTATTTTATAAACTTTCCAAGTGATTATAATGTGCAGCCAGCGTGAGAACCACTGATTTTTTTTTTTTTAATTTATTTATTTGTCAGAGAGAAGGAGAGAGTGAGCACAGGCAGACAGAGTGGCAGGCAGAGGCAGAGGGAGAAGCAGGCTCCCTGCCGAGCAAGGAGCCTGATGTGGGACTCGATCCCAGGACGCTGGGATCATGACCTGAGCTGAAGGCAGCGGCTTAACCAACTGAGCCACCCAGGCGTCCCGAGAACCACTGATTTAAATAATCTAAAGCACATATCCACAAAACGGAGTATTTCACAGCCAATAAAGATGATGCTCTTGAATTGTATTGATCAACATGGAGAGATAGTTATACTATAGTAGGTTAAAAATCAAGTGACAAAGTAGCATGTTCTCTAGGTTTTTCATCTTATTTAAAAAGTATTTTTGTTAGGCTAAAATAGACATAAAATTTGCCATTTTAACCATTTGTAAGTGTATAGTTCAGTGGCATTAAGCCCATTTATACTGTTATGTAACTATCACCACTATCTAAAAACATGTCTTTAACTAAATCCAAGCATATTTCATTATACTCACCATATATTATACATAATTAGATGTGATCGATTTTTTTCAGAAGTGTAAACCTCAAAGGATACATACCAGAGGTTACCTGAGGCTATGTTTACATTTCTTCCTTTTGTTTGTTTGAATATTCTACACTTTCTGTAGATGGTACATTGCTTTCATATTAAAAGCAGCTGGTTTTAAAAATTCTGTAAAAATGTTGTCCTCAATAGATTTTAACATATGTACTTTAGCCTTGCTTACCCAGAATTTAGCTTAATATAGAACATCTTTGGGCCCAGTCCACCAGTTTCATTTATGAGAAGAATAAGAAGTTCAAATCTCACCTTTAATGTGGTTCCCCAAGGAGGAGTCCTAGCTCAGCTTTGCCAAAGACTGGGTTGAGTGGGGTCCACCATCTGGAGGTCTGTAGTGGAGAAAAAAATAAGGAGCTGTTTTGCTAAAATGACCATGTTTGGTAAATTGTGGAGTTCTGCCGATATGACCAGTGCAGTGAATATTAACCAGATGTTAGGTTATCACTCCCAAATATTAAAGGTACAGTGTGAACTGCATGTCTGTTAAAACACATCCCTAAGTTTGAATGCAGGCACTGTTTTAAGAACGTGTTAAAGTTTCTATTCATTAGGCTTGCACGCTGAGGAATAAAATATGCCTCAGGCAGCCATATTTCTGTTAAAGCTACTACAGGTTTATGGGAGTGCTAAAATGGTGCAGCAAACATGGAAATTAGTGTCACCGTCTAAGACTCTTTATGTATCACTCTTATTTTCGGGAAACATATGATGGTTATTTGGCACTTTCGGATAAGTAGGTTTGTTTTTCAAAATTTGAATTCCTGTCAAATCCACGGCCAATCTATCAGTCTGCTTTTCCACAGCCCCTTTCAGAGACAAGCACTGTTCAGCACTTCAGAAATATCAGATTAACATTAATACCCAATGGATTAGGAACCAGACAAAAGTGGGCTTAGGAAAACACTACAAGTGGAGTTTGAAGGTAGATGGACACCCTCTCAGTTTCCTACAGGCTTGGCTTTCAGAAATTTGAGGGGCAAGAGGCCCACTTAAAAATGTTTGTCATTTTGATGAGCCTTGGGGGGGGGCTGAAAGCATCTGAGGAGAAATGAAATAGCGTGCCCAAGGCAGCCTAAGAAGCTCTTCCCTGAAAGGGCTCGGGTCCCCCATTCCAAATGGAAGATTTTCTCTTTTCTTTCCTTTGTCCTTCTCAACCCAACTTCCTTTCTTTCTCCCCTCCCCCATGCATTCACTCTGATTATGGATAGGGCCGCAGCTCCCTAATGCAATGGAAAAATCCTCTGGCTCGCACTCCAAAAATACTAAAATCGTTATACACTGACAGGGCAATGACTTTGGCTTATAAGTGTGAGAAAAAAAGAGCCCATCATATCAGCTATTTAACACACAAATGGATACAAGGTGAAAAGGCAGCCAATACACGCACTTGTCTCAGGTGTCATTCGGTGTGTGAGTTTATGACTTCCAACAGGCCCGAGGCATATGTAGATAATAAAATTGTAACCACGAAAATGGCTGAATACTATTTACTCGTGTATAAAAATTCCTCTAAGGAGTGTTCATCTGCCCTCTTTGAAAGTTTCTCGGTTCAGCCTCCTCTGAGGCACGAGGGACTCAATTCTTAGCATCCATGATAGGCTCTTTGCTATAGAATCTAAATTTGCATAGGGCACATCTCATTTTCTCGGGAAACTTATACATATTGGGTTATGTTCTTCCTCTTCCTTTTTTTTTTTTTTTTTTTAAAAAAAGCTCACAAGGACTCTTACTGGAATTTAGATAATTAAAAATCCCTCAGATCATTATTCCTATGTTCTAAAAGGCTGCTCAAATCAATGGCACATTATTTTCATTTCCAACAGTTAAGAGTCTGTGGGCTTTTAGAGATAGAAAGTGTAATCTTTCATGATTCTGAAGTAGAAATTAGTGATGTAGTTGTTTATTGCCTTAAAGACTGATATGTGAACTATTGTTCTATTTTAGATAAGAGAAATTTCTAATCCATCACTCCTGGAGGTATTACCTATTGCCTATTTTGTATCTGTGAGAATGTTCAAGAAAAATGTTGTGTAATTGGTCATTCCTTTTATAAGGAAAAGAGACTGTTACATTCTTGGCAACATTATATTGCAAAGCATGGCTGTATGGTTTTCTTACTTTGTTTTCCTCCATTATTTTAGCGACCTCACCAGTGATTTACGATGAGAAGACAAGGTGCCTTAATGGCAGAATCAAGAGGAGAAGTCAAGATGCTGAACTGCAACTTGATTTCACTGCAGAATGGAGCAAATTGTTTCATTGCTCTGGTCAGCAGTTTCCTTCCAGAAGCTATAAGTCTGCTCAGAGCGCACTCATCCCCTGCTCAGTTACTCAGCCAGGGGAGCACTCTCTGTGCTCTCTGGAGCACAGCTGAGAGGGATAGGTCCACTAGCTCACTCCAAGTCCAAAATAGAGTTTGAGGAATCCAGGCACTGAACTGTGGTTCTTTTACCAACAAGTGATTCCTTGCTCAAACCTGTTTTCTCTGGGGTGCCTGGGTGGCTCAGTGGGTTAAGCCTCTGCCTTCAGCTCAGGTCATAATCTCAGGGACCTGGGATCGAGCCCCGAATCAGGCTCTCTGCTCAGCAGGGAGCCTGCTCAGCAGGGAGCCTGCTTCCCCCTCTCTCTGCCTGCTTGTGATCTCTCTCTCTCTGTCAAATAAATAAATAAACAAAATCTTAAAAAAAACAAACAAACAACACCTGTTTTCTCTTTTCTAAAACGCTACTCTGTTAAACTGGGTCTTACAAACAGGGATGTCAGCTTTTCAGGCCTCTAGCAAGTTCAAAGTCATGTAATAGGTGCTCAAGAAATAATCATTGATTAAATAAACTGAATCAAGGAGAGAGGGTGGGAGACAGCTGCTGGAAGCAGTAAGAGCAATAATAGTAACAACGAGTAAGAGATGGGAGAAAGAACTGTTACTGAAGGTATAAGGGGTTGGGGGGGGGGAAACTACTGCTATCTGTTTCACATTCAGTGAAGGAAGAGTCCTAAACACCTTTCCAACTCTAGAGTGGGTCAATGTTTTATAGAATATATTATGATCTGGACATCACAGTGAACTCCATGCACCTTGTAGCATAAAGATTATCTTCAGGATTTGTGGCCTTTAGTTACTTGGAAAATTAAATTAATGAGAATCACTATTTCCAATAGTTACTTGTGAGACCTAAAAACATCCAGGACAAGTGTGTGTAAGGGTCATGACTTCAGCCTGAGAGAAGAAGCATTTAATTGGGTCATGAAAGGATATGGAAGATTTCTAGAAACTGAGACTGGAGGGATGGCTCTTCATATATTTAAATCAACATATATTGAGTGCTAAAAATACAAGCACACATGGGGGGATACACAGATTAAAAGAAAGACATGATCCCTGACCTTACAGGTTGATAACGGATATAGAAACCAGCTAACTAAACAGGAAGGCAGAACAACAAGAGGGCCATGACAAAGGAACAAATAAATACTATTCCTGGAAGAAGGAGCAGCTGGAGAACAGGTTTGCAGGTGAGAAAGGCAAGTCCCTTTGGAGCCACGAGTGGCCCCCCCAGTGCCCAGCTGCTGAAGCCACTGGCAGGCAGACTTTCACCCAGCAGGCCTGGAGCAAGTGAGGGTGTGGGGCCGAGGAAAGAAAGAACAGGGAGTAAAAAGGGCAAGATTTTGGTCTAAGGCCTCCTCTGAGAGTCTTGGCGCTGGAACTCTGAGGCAGTATACAGTAAAAGCCTAATAACAGATCGGCATCTGTACCCTGTGGACATGGCTCTGTGCTCCTCACATAGTATGAGCTGAGCAAACACTTTCTAAACAAATGAAGAAAAGAATGCATGAAGTAGAGCGAGCATATGTGAGACTCCCAGGGAATTTCGAGGATCCAGGCAGATTCCTGACTTCCCCTAAGTCCCCCCAGTCCCTCCGGACCTGCTGGGGCTCTGACATCTCATTTTACTCCTTTGGACATCTTAAAAGTGGATTTAAGTTCACAGGAATCTCTCTTCGAGGCAAATCTTTCTGAAAATCACTCTCATTTTGAACTCATTTTAAAGGTAGATAATAAAGGTAGATCTCTTCTCCTTTTGGGGAGATCAGCGGACACTGATGGAACCAGGTTTTGATGGGTAATAAAAGGCCATTTTGGATCTCAGGTCCCCCACAGGAGGGCAAAGCCCGAGGACACTGCTCAAGAGCAGGAGAACTCCTGGCCCTGGAAGGGTTGGGCCTCAGAGCAGTGAGCTGGGGCAAATGGACTTCTTCAGGTTGTGGGACCTCAGAGAGCTCCCATATTTAATGGTCGTGAGCTAGAAGCCAGCTTGTGAAACACTGTGCTTCACTGACGTGTTCTGTCTGCCCAGGATAGTATCTAAGGTAGATTTAATTTGTTGCCAAGGTTTAAAACTTGGGAGAATCCAATAAAAATCGGGATTTCTAGATTCTCCGGAATAATTGAAAGATCTGACTTCACTGCAGTCTGGCTTGAGGTGAGTGGGTGGCTACTCTCCTCAGAGGGGCCTTCTTTGTGCAGTGGACCCTGGGCTCCACCTGTCCCCACTGCCTTCCACACTACCTGATTTAAAATATTTTACTTATTTATTTGAGAGAGAGAGACATCACAAGTAAGCGGAGAGGCAGGCAGAGAGAGAGGGGGAAGTAGGCTCCCTGCTGAGCAGAGAGCCCGATTCGGGGGCTCCATCCCAGGACTCTGAGATCATGACCTGAGCCGAAGGCAGAGGCTTTAACCCACTGAGCCACCCAGGTGCCCCCTATACTACCTGATTAAGTCAGCTTATTTAACTTCCTGGTTCCTGGAGGCAACTGAGTTTGTGGATCACTGACCATACCATTCTATTTCACCAGTCTGCAGTTAACCAGGTGAACCTTCTTGGTATTATTGGCATTACGGTTGTCTTCCCATGGCACCCCGGAATGGATCCAGACCCCATGGGGCTGAAACTTACATGATAGGGGACCATCTTTAAGCCGAGATTTTGTGGTATGAAGTGTCTGTGTTCTTCACATGATATACTGCCTCACACTGAATTTAGTTCATACAGTAAAAATTGCAACTTTAATTAACACCAGGAAAGTTACTGTACTTTCCTATTCTCTCCTTATTTTCAGGAAAAACATGTGTCAAACACAGAACCTTTTAATGGGCTCCAGAGCAGCTGGACCCAGCGTCTGCTGGGAGTCCTGGTTTGGGTCAATGAATTACACAGTCTTGGTATAGGGAATTCCCAGAGAGTTTTATATAGGATGGTAATCTGGTTCCTGTATTTATTTTCAGATTCTTCTTCTACAGCTGGTGAAAACTCCTACCCTGATTTATTTTTGGACATAAGTTGAGACCCTGGCTCATAATGTTTTGTAGCCTTGTGGAGAGGATCACACACACAATAAAAGACAACAGCTGTAGCCACTGAGCATGTGTGAAATACACAAAGAGCGCTTGCTAAGCCCGCCCAGTCTGGGAAGGGAATTCATGGCTCGATGATGCGAGCACCCAGCTGTCACGCTCAAGTCAGCAAAGCAAGGAAGCCAGGTTGTCCTAGACTTGATGTAGGTAAAGTACATGTCCATCTCAACCCCAGGGGCTGACTGAGATTGGAAGTGCTTACAAGAGTGAACCTACAATAAAGTTTACATCCAGAAAACACTCATTGTTCCTGAGGCTGTTTTACACCTGAACCTGGTGGAGACATGCTAGGAAACAGGAAATACACACGAGGACTCTTTCTTTGAAATTAATTATGGGGATCCTTGATGACTCAAGTATGGGCCATGTTCATAACTTGGACCTTACAATGTGGAGTCCACATGTATCTCCCTTCACTCTCCAGAACCTTCCATCTTTCTGTTTCCCAGAGCCTTTGACCCCCTTCTGTTATCACAATTACCATATACCCAGGTAATTTTCATATTTTTGTCTTTACTTTTCCCTCTCAATTGGCTCTTAATCTTAATCTCTTTTTAACCTTAATCAGCTGCTACCATTCTGAGGCTTTCTGCTCAAGGAAAGAGTACTGATGCCATCAGTCAAGCCTTTGTCTTTGCTTCAGAGCTCCTCCTTTGTCATGATCTTCTGTACTCAGTACTACTCATCTTTTGAAAACTGGCTCCTGGTTTGGCTTGCAGAACCCCACACTACTCTAGTTCTGTCACTCTGTGAATATTCTATATTTATTTCCTTTTCCTGGTCTTTCCTTCTTCTTCTTGTCCCCTTGACAAAAGGCACAGTATTCCAAAATTCCATCTGGGGCTTTCTGCTATTCTTGCCTTTGCGTTCTCTCTAGCAACTCATTTCTTCCTCATTTCACTGCAGAAGACTCCCGTATCTCTAGTTGTTTGTGATTTTTTTTAATTTATTATTTTTTTAATTTTATTGATTTATTTGTCAGAGAGAGAGAGAGAGCAAGCGAGCACAGGCAAACAGAGTGGCAGGCAGAGGCAGAGGGAGAAGCAGGCTCCCTGCCGAGCAAGGAGCCCGATGTGGGACTCGATCCCAGGACGCTGGGATCATGACCCAAGCCGAAGGCAGCCACTTAACCAACTGAGCCACCCAGGTGTCCCTGTTTGTGATTTTTAATCTAAGCATGGTCCTGGATTTTCATCCATCCCAAGAGCATTTCAACATCAGTATCTCACAATCAGCTCAAACTCAAGATTTTCAGAACCAGACAAGCTCTCCCACCACATATGTATTTTGTCAAAGGCTTCTTTTTTTACTCCACCAAGTTCAAAATCCTCAAGTCACCTTTATGATTCTATTCACTATTTAGTTTTTAAATCTCGTCAAACGTTCCTTTGAAATGCCTTCCACGTCTCTTTATCACTTGCCTTCTCAGGGCCTCCATCCTGGCCAAGGCCCTTATGGGCTCTTTCCCAGATTACAGAAGCAGCCACCTATCTGGCCTCCCTGACCCCAAGCTTTCTCCTCTCCAAACTCACCTTCGTGCCACTGCCAGACTAATCTTCTTTAAATGCCACTTTCATCTTGTCACTGTCGGCTCAGAAGCCTTCAATAGCCCTTTAATCACACGAGTGTGAGCTGGAAGAGACCTTGGAGTCCATCTCACCCGACCCCACTCTTTACAGACAAGTAAACTGAGGCTCAGCGAGAGTAAGTGGTTATACAAGGTCACCATTAATAAACCACAGAAGTAGGATTTAAAGCCAGCCTTTTCCTTTGAGGAGCAGTGCTCTTTCTGCTCGAACAGTGTTTCCCAAACTGCCATTCACATACCACCTTTAGGATGTTCGTCATGTCTGCTTACCCTACTATTCCACACATTGTTAACTGCTCTGCTCTTCAGATGTGATGTTGCCCTTGTCCAAAGAAAACCATTATCACTTAATGTAATTAGAAGATAGCCTTAAAATTAATACAATGGAGACACAACTATGCTATCAATGGATAACTTTGCCAGCCAAAGGTTCTGGTCCCAGGTCTGTTTTCTCTTTCTCTGCAAAGGAAAATTAACAAGTGATAGAGGATAAAGTTTTACTAGGATAACTAAAGGAGCTGAAAGGGTTATAATTTTCTCATAAAATAATTTAATACTCCTTAATATTTAGTGACGATAGAGCCTGAAATTATCTTTTGGACCACATGTTCCAAGCTTTTTTTTTTTTTTTTTTTTTTTAAGATTTTATTTATTTCTTTGACACAGAGAGAGCGCAGGGAGCCTGATGTGGGACTCCATCCCAGGACCCTGGGATCATGACCTGAGCTGAAGGCAGACGCTTAACTGAATGAGTCACCCAGGCACTCCTAAAAGCTTCTCAAACTTACGGAAGCATAGCAATTCAAAATGTTTTATTTTGGCTACCATAT
Source organism: Mellivora capensis (assembly GCA_004024625.1). Classification (NCBI taxonomy): domain Eukaryota; kingdom Metazoa; phylum Chordata; class Mammalia; order Carnivora; family Mustelidae; genus Mellivora; species Mellivora capensis. The sequence continues at coordinate 7,253 of PISX010007589.1, read as the reverse complement.
TACACAAACTATTTGATTTCTGGTGCTCATATATCTGATCTCACCTAGCCATAGTGGGTTACTAGCATATGTCTCCATGCCAATAATACAATTCCCTTTTCTGCCTGTTGACTCTTATATTGACTCTCTTGCTTAAAGATCCTAGTGCTCTCTTCCCACCTGGTCAAACATTATATCGTTTTCAAAGCCTAGTCCCCATTCCTATTACAAACTGCATAATTACTTCTGAATAGTCCAACCTGCATTGATTTCAGGCTTTTCTAAATTCTACAACATACTCTTCAAACTCCATTTTGGAGTCAATTATCTACTCTCTTATATGATTAGTTGTTTTGTATGTTAATTTCACTTTCCTAACAATGATGTGCTTACTTGAAGGCAAACATCTTTTTTTAAAAATTTTCTTTAAAGGGACACCTGGGTGGCTCAGTGGGTTAAGCCTCTGCCTTCGGCTCAGGTCATGATCTCAGGGTTCTCGGATCGAGCTCCGAATCGGGCTCTCTGCTCAGCAGGGGGCCTGCTTCCCTTCCCCTCTCTCTGCCTGCCTCTCTGCCTACTTGTGATCTATGTCAAATAAATAAATAAAATCGTAAAAAAAAAAAATTACTTGACGCTTAAAAAAATAGATTTGTAAAAAAATTTTTTTAAAGATTTTATTTATTTGAGAGAGAGCACAAGCATGCCTAAGTGGGGGAGGGGAGGCAGAGGGAAAGGGAGAAGCAGGCTTCGCACTGAGCAGGGAGCCCAACAGGCTTAATCCCAGGACCCCGGGATCGTGACCTGAGTCAAAGGTAGACGCTTAACGTACTGAGCCACCCAGGCACCCTGGGCAGATATCTTTTCTTATATGACTTCCATGTCCCATGGTAGACCTGGTTTTGTTCCAGGAACACGCAAAGTGTAATACCAATTGACCTATGACCATCAAGTCCCTTAAGGTGCTCACCATGTGGTCAGTTCTCAATATGGGGCTCACCCATATTGTATTTAAATATTATTAAGAGCTTTGGGTCTTTTGAATAGGAAAGAGGTTACCTGTTATATTTTCTGCAATTAGATAAGAACTTTCATTAAAATAATCATCATTGCCTCAGTAGAGGAAAAGAGAAACTATTTTTATGGAGATAATCCATAGTTAAGAAGTAGTCATAGGAACAAATAATGAGTAAAAGGATGATGACATTAAAATCATTTAGTTCAGACTCAAATTTGACAGATGAAATCTTTAAGATTATAGATTGTATCATTTTGCAGGTGAAGAAGAAGAGACTCATAGTTAGGAGGCGAGTTACTCAGAGTTTCAAAGCAACTTAGTGGCAGACTTGACGGTCACTCTCAACTCCTCAGTGATCCCATGTTCTACTTTCCCTGGGATGGTCCTGGTCTCAGCCCCTTGTCCTAGCCTTTCATCACTAGAGAGTATCTCTCTCTACTTAAACATGTTCTCCTACTTAACCACTCAGCCCGACATTCTTTCTCCTGCAATAAAATAAAGAACACCTTTCTTTCTTTTTGCGTGTTTTTATATATAAATGTTCCTCTTGAGGATTCCTGACTATGTTTCTAAACCCTGAATGATCAGTCAATGTGGGGGAAACAAACACTATTTTTCTCCAATTATAAAGAGATTTTCTATGTGCACAGGTCTTCTGAGCAGCTAAATTTACATGGGCAACAAATGAATTTTCAACAACCCCATTTGGTTACTTTAATAGAAATAGAGGTCTGGTGTGTTATTACTATTCCTGTAGAAGGTGAATGACCTATTACAATTAGCAAGAGAACCGTTCACCAGAATTTATGGATTTTGTTCTTTTTAACCTAATGAGCACTGCAGCATATTATCACTTATATCACTCTAGATTGCCCAATCACCCTGCATAATATTCCTTCAATCCATTTTGAAATAGGCCCAAATTGTCATTTTTTTTGTTGGTGTAATGATCAAGTATTGATGTTTCTTGAGTTCATACAAATGGCTACAACCTCCTTGCACGCAGCCTGGTCAATAGAGTCTGATGTTCACATTAGGGATTTGGAAATCAATGTAGTTTTCCTGTTATTCTTTTATGATTAAATCAATTGAAGTTATTTACTCATAGCAGAAAATATGGGTGATTGCCAACCCTATGGCTTAGTGAATTGCTTTCTCACCACTGCTGCCCTGTAATGAGAAGGTACATATTCGCTTCAGGGGTTGACTAAAACCTGTTCATGTATAGCAGCAATTTGAGATGCAGAAAGTGTTTATTATTAAAGGCTAAGAGTGTTGAATGCCAAAGGGCATCTTTATCACTTGGCATTGCATTAACATTGACAAAGGAGGAAAACACACCCAGAAAATCCTTTGGCATTGGTCAAATGGCACTCAATTATTGATGCGAAGTCAGACATCAGCCAATGGGTGTTCCCGCCACGTCCTTCCCGGTGTACACTGTTATGCAGACACCCTAGTTAAAGACAATGGAAATGTCAATTAGGCTGAATGGACAGGGCCTATTTGTTGATGGGTTTTCTCTCTTTAGCATGTGGTGGGTGACCTACAGTGTTTCGATGCAAGAATAAATAATGGCTTGTATAACATGGGTTGCATTTAATGTGCTTGAATGCAAAATAGTATAAGGGTAAAAGCAAATGGAGACGGCGGTGGGAATGACTGTGGAGGCGGGAGGAAGCTATGCAGGGACACTGCAAGGAAGTGAAATCACTTACAAGCTGGGAGGAATGTCATTTGTGCTTGTATTCTCTATCTGAAGTGAGTAATAAGCAAACAATAGAAGAGTCATTTCATTTTTAGACCAGTTCTGTGCAACCAGCTGCACTGGACCATGCTGATGCCAAGCCCTTTATCGTAAGTAACTTGATCTTTTCATCACGTTTGATGAGAAGAGTGCAAAAGTGGGAAGTAGGGGTTGCTTTGGCCAACTTCTAAACATTATGGATGGCCCTTAATGTCTTTAACTTCCTTCCTCAGTAAAACCTGCTTGTAGAAGAGAAGTAAGGACTCTGACAAATCCTTATCTGAAATTTGACTTTAAAAGATTTGCCATCTGCTCTTGGGAAATAGTCATGAAGCCATCCATATTTTGATGAGAGAGGTCCTGGCTGGCCCCGGTGGAAGTCGTTTTCCTCCCTCCGCCTAATTTGCCAAGAGAAATCAGGGCCTGTCAGAAAAGTCCTCAAGCCACCTCTATGTTGAGGTTCTAGAAAGTAGGCATGTCTTCTGACGTGGAGCAGCGTGGTGAGCGGGGAAGAGAAAACTAAGCCAAATGGCGAAGGACTCTGAGGCACTTAAAGAAAACAAAGGAAAAAGAGGGCAGGTATGAAGACTGGGTTCTGACCTGTCTTTGTATTCCTCAGAGGAGAATGCAGTTCTGGAAGGGAGCATAACAGGTTTCGCTGAAACCTATACTCTAACCCATTGGCATGCGGGTCAGGGAGGCAGAAGGGCAGAGCTCTGAGCCTCACAGCCTGACTACCTGGGTTCCAAACCTGGCTTTCCCCCCTTGCCAACCTCCAGCTAGTCTTCGCCCGTCTACGCTTCAGCTTTCTCCGCAACGTGGGGGTGCTAGTGACGGCGGTTACCTCAGAGTCTTTGAGGGAATGAAATGAGTGAACGCACGGCATGGTGCTCAGAGCGACGTGTGGTGAGCTCACAAGACATGTTAGCTCTTACCATTACTGTCGCAGCTCACAGATAGATGGGAAGAAGCCTGCTCACACTCCCAAACGCTGCAGGGTGCTGGGCCATCTTGCCGCCAACCCCTCAGAGCAGAGTACAACACACAAAGGGAAATGGCGACTCCCCTCGTAAGATGCCATGGAGGCAAGGCTGCCTTCAGCACTCTACCCTTGACACTAAAGCAAGGCCAGCAGTGGCCGGGAGGCAGGGCTTGAAATCACAGAGTGGAGGAGCAGCCTGGCTGGGCTTCCAGTAGCCGTGGCAGTGGTGGTAGAGAGCTGTGGCTTATCTGTGGCAGAGCTCTGGCTCCAGAGGGAATGGCTCTGAGGCCCGTGGTGCTGGGAAGGGATGATAAGATGACAGTGTGATCATAAATGCAAAATTCTCTTCAGAATTTCAAAACACTCCCCCCCAAACAAAACAAAACAAAACAAAAACAACCTTGCAGGGAGGAGTAGGAGAGGTGGAGGGTGTGTTGGATCAAGGTTTTTAAAATAACCTAGATGTAGACTATGGATCTAGTGACATCTGTGATTTAGTCACGGTGAGACCACACTGGAAAGCATCCACTGGGAGGATCAGGGTTGTTTGAGGTACATGTTGTGGGGTTCCTCTGGGGTTATTTGAATCCTGGATCATGTCCTTCTGCACCACAGAGCAAATACTCTACTCTAGGGAATTAGAGCTTGTTGATGTGTTTGTTCAAACTCCTCCTCAGGCATGGACAGCTCTTGTCACCATGTTGAGGAGAGAAGGAAATATGAGTGCTGTCTTCTAGAGCTTGCTGAAAATGTTAGTTTTCCTTCTGTCCCTAGGAAGATACAAGGAAAGGGGAGCAGTCCCTAGAAAGTGAGCCTACATTCCTCTAATATGGGTAGGAGATTTTTCTTTCTTTCTTTCTTTTTTTTTTAAGATTTTATTTATTTATTTGACAGAGAGATATAGTGAGAGAGGGAAAACAAGCAGGGGGAGTGGGAGAGGGGAAGCAGACTCCTGGCCAAGCAGGGAGCCTGACGCGGGGCTCAAACCTAGGACCCCAGGATCATGACCTGAGCCAAGGGCAGACACTTAAAGACTGAGCCACCCAGGCGCCCCACATTAGACAATTTCTGAAAGAGGGAACTTTCCTGGCAGAAGATGAAGTGGCTGGTGGCCGGTATGGCTAGCACCTCATCTGTAATAACAGCCCCCCTCTACCGTAAGCTTGAGCATGTCCCTGGCCCCGAATTGTGTCCACAAAACAGAGTGAGATGGTGAGGAAGCCGTTCGATAAATGGAAAGAGGAAGGCATGGGTAAGACCGGCTGGCACAGGTCCAGTGGAAGGGCCAACATGGCCAGCCTCAGAAGAGACAAGGAGAAGGTGGTAGAAGACAAGCCCAACCTGTGCAGGTGTCCCAGGAAGACTAGTCTCGTGTTCAGAGGTGTCCCAGCTTTGCCAGTGTTGTATTAACACCTGCTGTAGGCAGGCAGGCAGGCAAGTTTCCCAGGTGTGGTGGTTAGAAACCTCTTTTCAGAGAGGGCTCTAAAACAAGATGTTCTACAGATCTGGCCAGCCTCAAATAGGTTCCACTACTATCCTCAGTAACCTGCTTTGAGACAGGCTTCCCGTTTCCTCGGGGAGCAGGAGGCAACTTTCAGTGACCCAAGACAGAATTACAAGCTGGAAAGAATCTCAAAATTCCTGCCAGTCCTTCAGTGGGGAGAGCAGCTGGTCATTCTGTCCCTCAGGGCGTGGTCCCATGCAATTAAAGGCCACTGTGATTAGAGGAAGGCCCTCCCCACTCCAAAAAATAAAATGCTGAGACTTAGTGGGATAGGCCTGCCACCATTTGGTTTTCATGGAGAGTAGTTTTCTGGTGGGCCATGGCATTGCCGAGAATTAAGTCTTATGGCTTTCTAGGAGGGGTGAAAGATGCAATGGTATTTTCTCCCTTCCAAATAGTTCAGGTGCATCTGGGAAAAATTCTTGGAGGAGAAACTGGAAACTCCAGGTTGACTATCAAACAAAAGGGGAAGGGAAGGCATGGGACCAGCTACACCTTCGCTAGGCAACCACCACAACTTAGCACTTAAAATGAAACTTGTATTGAATTTTGCCATTAATACTCTGCCTTCCAGAGTAAGGAATGGTGCAGAGGGGGTGTCTAAATGAGGTCAGGGGCCACTACCCCTGGCTATGTAGAACCCAGAGAGCCAGAGGCGTCCACTGAAAGTTGAAGAAGACATAACTAGAGACAAGGGCTGTGGAATCAGCTTTGCCTTCTTGCCAAACCTCAGTCTCTGACATGCTTCAGCAAAACCAGCTGTCGGCTTGGGGTTGCACAGAGGATAAAAGAGCTCTCTGGAAACAGCAGAATCTTTGCCTAGGACAGTGACAATCATGGAGCACGGAACTATGATCGGGGAGGAGCTGAGGGTAGAGGCAATCCTAGAGAACTGCCCTCCAGAAGGTTCAGGTTTCCAAGGAGGAGACTTGGCTCCAAGGAGCACTGGCTCAGTCTGATTCACAAGTACATAGAAGGGAGCCTCAGAGACTCTTGAGTAGGGATAGTCCTCCACCTTCCCCCACAGTCCAGGAGCTGAAGTCCTACAGTTACCAGGTAGGAGGAAACAAGTTTGATATTCAGGCTTTCAGACTGATTACTCATAGGAGCCCCATGGAAGTATGGCAGATTGGCCTCATGGTCTCTCCTAGCTTCATCCAGTGGGGGCAGACGTGGAGAGATATTTCTGAACCCATGGGGTGGAGAAGCCCTCAGCATCCATCAGAATGATTAGTGAAACCAGAAACTTAGCACTGTCTCCTTTAGCCTCATCTGGTACAAACCTTCTGGTGACTCAGGAAGCTAGAAACAGAAAGGCCAGGAGTGCTGGCCCTGGCAGCCCAAATGTCAAGTGCATTTCCCATTTTATATTTTACTGTGGAAATATATAAGACAAATGGAAGGACCTAGCTTACTTCCCTCCCTCCTCCTTTCCCCTTCTTGCACTCCCTTCCAGTAAGTGCTTTTTGTGAAATGACTAGGTACTGAATTGTACCGAGATTCTAGATGCTCACGGTCTAGGAATAGAGATTAGACACATGCATAAATAACTCTATAATAAGACCAAAAGGATAAGAACCACACATAGTGTGCAAATGGTGCCAGGGATTTTCAAATACAGGGCCCCCATCTAAATTCAGGTCAATTTTCAGCTCTCTTTCAGTTACGTAGGGATCCACTTAGTGTAAAGCCAGATAAAAATAATCTAATGGCCCCATTATGGTTTGAAAGAGTGGTTCAGTCCCATTTGGTTACCAACAGAGTTTAAAAATATACAACAAAGCCATAAAAATGGCAGGTCTCCTTTTTAAATGTATAGTGTGTTTTGTCTTATTTTTGTTTTTGTGCATGGAGGGGAGCTTATTTGCTGACCCCCATCTTCTGTTATGTGGCTCTCCATCACTGTGTGTGGCGTAAGTAGGTGGCAGACTTAAGGGAGGGACACACGAAATAATTGTTCCAGCCCCCCAGAAGCTCTGGAACGCTCCACGGGACACCCGTGCTGGTGGGAATGCTTCCCTTCTGC